>JASDQU010738866.1:362202-376060 GCA_032191745.1 Picea mariana
TATAGTTCTAGTCTTTGTTAGCCAATCATCATGAACCTTTAAAATAATTATATAATTATGAATATATGCATGTTCTACGAACCACTAATTATAAGCATTTTTCAAACCTATTTTCAAAGTGAGATGGTCTTAAAAGGATGAACCATAGACACTATTATGTTGTTATCTTTTTATAAGGGGATTGGGAGTATGTAGTGTAGCTGCATGCAGGGATTTCTTGGAGGCGGGAAAAGATTTTTTGAATTATGCAATTGAGAAGGATCGAGATGGCATGAACCATCCATCAATGTCGGTTCTTCGTTTAGTGGAGAGTAGTATTAAGTCGGGTTAATGGCCCTTGGTAGTGCTTTTGTCATTACTAGAGGTTTTTCTTCTAGTCAGGGGGTTTTTCTGCGTCTAGCTCATTCTTTGGTGTGGCCACAAATCCTGGGGGAACCTGCTTGTTTTTTTACGCTTGGTGTTATTAATTAGCTTTGGTGGTTTCGCTCTTTAGTTTGTGATACTTTAGTGCTACTATAGAAGCTGGAGTGGGGCTAGGCCCATTTTTTAGTTTTGTTTTAGTGGTGGTTGTTAGAGTTTACTCCTTTTAGACTAGGCTTAGTGGCTCCGGCTATGGACGAAAGGGTTTTAATTACTTTTCTAGGAAACTGAACCGAGTATTACTCCATTGTTTTAGTGTTTTACAGGTGGAGTACTTATGTGTATCCAAGTTGCTGCTGACATAGATAAAAATGCCATGGCTCTGATCAGCGCAGAGGACGAGGCCACTTGGAGTCAGGTGGGTCTCTTTGATAAGGTGGATTCATTGGGGGGTGCAGTGGGTTCTTTATTTCACCCGTCACCTATTCAGGTTACGAACCAGAATACACATGTAATGACTTTGTTTTTTGAACCGGGTTTAACTACTACACAACCCGAGGTTTCTTCCACTTTACCTGTAAACTTTACCTCTACATCTCTTAGCAAGTTTGTGTCGGTAGAAGGGTTACAGAATTTTCAAGGTAGATAGTCTGCGGTTAAGGGTGGAGTCTCACTGGAGAACTTGTGACCTGCACACGATTCACCAAACTCGACTGGTGTCAGGAGGAAAGTCTGGAAGGCCAACAGGAAGGAACAAAAAATGGTGTTGGGGATGGATGTCGAGCTAGAGAAAACCTGTAGATTGGCGTTGTGTGGATTGGTAGGAATATTTTCCTATTCCTACCTACAAAAGGAACCAGTATAGACTTGGTTTGAGTCTCATTGGTTACCTATGCTCGGCTTTTTGCCTGAGATCCTTTATTTGACAAAGGGGTGGTTGGGATTCATTTGCAGAATGCCTGAAGATGCATCCTTATTGCTGAGTAAGTTATGGGTACTTGGTGGGAGCAGCCTCATGTTGAAAAGGTGGCGGGTGGCCTTTAATCCGTTAACTGAACACTTTCAATTCCATCACCTATGGGTTTTGTTGTCGAGTTTACCTATGCACCTTTGGAATGAAGGGGCTCTTCACGCGATTGGAGAGGCTTTAGGAAAGTTCATTATGCGTGACACTCAGAATCTAGAGAATTCTTGCAGAAAAGTTGGTAGGGTTTTAGTCGAGATGGATCTTCATGGAGGACTACCTGAGGTTTTAGACATTGAATGGAGAGGCTACCATCTTGTACAAAGGTTAGATTACCTTGGTGTACCATTTCACTGCAGTCAATGTCGCTGCACTAGACACTTGAGGCGTGACTGTACTGGAAAGGGGGCGGATGAATCATCGAAGGATACTTGTCTTCAAAAAGTTCCTCCTGATTGTGTGACAAAGGTGGACTCTTATGGCAGCGAGGAGATACACTATGGTACAGAGTTTGTTAGCCAATCGAAGAATCTGCCTACTCTCTCGGGTAAGTTAAAAAAATCTGTCCTACTCTATTTTCTACTTTAACGCTTTGGGAGAGGGATGCCCTTGACAATTCTCGATGGCTATTATCATCTACTTCTTCACCTAAAGGGATCCCGGGGGGGAGACCCAGTGACTTGTGATCCAGTGTCTGTGGATGCTGGGAGTCCTAAAGAACAAAAAACTCCCCCTTCCTTAGCTACAAAGGATCTTTGGTGACTTGACCTTGTTTTACCTGCCTTGAATGCTCCTCGAGATTCTCAGACTACCTTACCTTTTCATAGCCCTTGGTCACCGGATACAAAGGAGCTACCGTTACTTGACTCTATTTTACCTGCTTCGAATGATATACAATCATCTCGGGCTACTTTACCCTTTCGTAGCTCTCAATCGATGGTTGTTTCTCGGTCACCCTCTTAGTTGGAACTGACTGGTTCAGTTTTGGAACCTAGATATAGAGAATTGGAGGAGGAGGAGTCTACTCTTCGTGAGGTACTGGATTCACTGATCCCTTACATCAGGGACCAAAACTCTTCTATTAAGCTACCTACCTTCTTGGGTAAGGCACTCTATGAGCCGTCTAACGACTTGGGGGAAATTCCTTCGCGGGTTCCATCTGAAGTGAACAAAAAAGAGTTTTCTTGGTCAAGAGGACTGTGAATTGAACATTCCCCTATAAAGACACGCAGCTCTCGTAAAAAATTGGCAAAATCCTCCAGATTCGGTGATACTCTTCCCTCCTCCACTGATAGTGGGGCTCTTGGAGCAATGAAATCCCTGGCTCGCTCAAAGTAATGTTATTACTCTCTCTGAACATAAGAGGGATTGGAGGTTCCCTAAAAAAAGCCTCATTTCGGAGAATTGTGGATCGGACTCGCCCTGAAATTATATTTCTTTAGGAAACTTTGGTAAATGCTTAGAAAGCTCATGATTTTATGCATGTGATTCGCCCATCCTGGGTTTCATGTGCGGTAAACTCCTTGGGTACCTCGGGAGGATTGATAGCCTCTTGGTATCCTAGTCTTTTTAATATGGTGCCCTTCCTTACTATCGATGGTATTTTGTTAACAGGCAGGTGTATCAAAACACAGAAGGATTTGGCTCTGCTCAACATTTATGGTCCATGCACAGATAGGAAACTATTCTGGAGATCAATTGCAGATAGTGGTATTATGGACATAAAAAAATTGATAATTGTTGGCAATTTGATTTTTTTTTTCTATGGCCGAGGTCTAGGGCAGTTTAGCAGCGTCAAGATCGTTTGATGATTTTTACAAAGATATTTTTATTTCAAAAAGGTTGATTCACATACAGTTGACAAAACTGGTGCCCACTTGGCAGAATAGGTGAGCTAGTCTTGATGCAATGGCCAGGAGACTGGAAAGGTGTATTGTATCTGAAGACTTATGATCAATTGTTGGCCTGTATAGGTCTTGGGTTGAGTTTCCTTATATCTCGAACCATTCTCCAGTCCTCTTACAGCTGGAAATTCCTCCTATTTATAAGGCCTTCCCTTTCAAACTAAACACACTTTGGCTAAAAGACGACAACTTTGTGGCACTTGTGCATAAGATTTGACAGGATCTTGTATTCCTATCAGAGTGTGGCAGACAAAATAGATTGTTTTGGAAGCTAAAAGTCCTAAAAACACAAACAAAAATTTGGTATAAAGATAAAGTGGCTAGAGACAAAGGTAATTTACTGAATTTAGAAGCGGATATCAAGGAGACTATTCTGAGATTGGTCAGAGATTTAAATAATATAGCAGATAGTAAAATTCTCAGGTAGTTGGAATCTGAAAGAAATTTGATTTTAACTGGGATTGAAGAACTATGGAGACTTCGGAGCAGGGCTACTTGGTTAGAGAGCGGGGATAATAACACGAATTTTTTCCATAACTATGCTAGTCATTGTAGGAATCGTAAGCACATTTGGGAGATCACCGGTGCGAATGGTGAAAAAATCAGAGACCGAGATCTCATAAATCAGGAAGCAGTACATTATTTCAAGAACTTCTATATGGATCCGGCTATCCAGAATACAACCGATCAATGCAATATTATTGATATGTTTCCACAGATGCTAAGTGTTGAGGAATCTGATGTGGTATATAGCCTGGTAACTTTGGAGGAACTAAAGGCCATTCTTTTTCTTTTCAAGAAGGATAAGAGTCTGGGCCCAGACGACTGGACTACTGAGTTTTTTACTTTCTTTTTTGATCTTGTTGGAGAAGACCTTTTGGCGATGGTGGAGGAATAGAGAAGATTGGGGTCTGTCTCGGGATGCATAAATTCAACATTCCTTACTCTGATTCCAAAGACAAATAATCCATCAACTTTTGAAGACTTTTGCCCGATATCTTTATGTAATATTTGTTACAAAATGATATCAAAAATCATAGCAAACCGCATAAAATCGATTTTATCAAGGTCTCTATATGCAGAACAGTTGGGCTTCCTACAGGGCAGAAGGATCCAAGATGAAATCGGCACTGCACATGAGAGCATACACAACATTAAGAAGAAAAAGATTAAATCTCTCATTTTAAAATTGGACTTAAGGAAGGCTTATGATTGTATTGATTGGGAACACTTAAGATTGACCTTAATCAAAGTGGGATTTGGGTTACAGATGACAGAGTGGATCATGGGACGCGTAACTTCCTCTTCCTTCACATTTCTACTCAATGGCGAGGTAGGAGAGGTAAGGGATTACGCCAAGGGTGCCCATTATCCCCTCTACTTTTTATTTTAGTTATGGAAGGCCTCGGTATCTTGATAAAAAATAGTTTTGATGAAGGAGCGCTCTCAGGTATTAAAGTTTCAAGATTGATGAAAATTCTCCACTTACTGTTTGTGGACGATGTATTAATTATGTCAAAGGAAAATCTTCAATAATGGAGGGATATAGTCTTTATTATCAACTTATTTTGTAAAGCTTTGGGTCTTATGATTAATTCTTCAAAGACAACGGTCCAATTTGAAGGCCTCTCGGATACCAAACTTTTACCTTTCAAGGATTTTATGCCTTATAACTTCAGTGACCTTTCCATTGGCTTATGTTATCTGGGTTATTACTTGAAGATTGGAGCTCACAGGGCAACAGATTGGGAATGGTTAGTGATCAATATTTCGAAGAAGATAAACTCATGGTGTTATAGATGGCTCTCTTTGGGAGGTAGATATATCTTAATCAAATCAGTATTGGAAGGACAACCAGTTTACTAGATGTCAATGGATGCAATTCCACGCTTGGTACTTTGCAAGATCAGGAAAATGATGTTCCATTTCCTCTGGAACGATCATAATGACTCCCAGCATTATCACCTATGTAGATGGGGTATTTTGTCTAGACCGAAGAAGTTTGGTGGATGGGGGCTCCGTAATCTTGGTTTTTTCAACTTGGCTTTGAATGCAAATACTCTGTGGAGAGTGTTGACTCAGGAAGGTATTTGGCACATAGTTATTCTGGACAAATACTTACCAAATAGTACTGTCATCAATTGGTTCCGATTGGAAAAACATATAAATCACTCACCTTCTAGAATGTGGTCTAATCTTATATGATTTGTTCATGTATTAACTCATTGGCTCAGCTGGCGCCGGGGTACCAGTCAACTCATTTCGATTGGTAGAGATAGGATCCTAGGCTTAGGTGAAAAGGCTTTTCTCTCGAAAGATCTTATCACTCGATTGAATCAGCAAAGGATAGTGGTTTTAACACAAGCCTCGAAAACTCATGATCCTACTTCCTTGCCAGAGTAATGGTTAAACAGTGCAGATTTGAGACTATCCGGTACATTAGCTTCTGAATGGGACAGATTTGTTAATGAACTTCAAGGAGTGGGTGTTTCACTATTTGATTATAAAGATACACTTCTATGGATGGGGGGTGATGCTTCCGGAAAAAATAGTGTGAAAAATATATATGACGCACTCATATCTACCCAAGATCTTCAGAAGGGGAGGGGATGGAAGGTGATTATTTGGAAATGGAAACTTCAATTGAAAATAAAACTATTCTTATGGTTGTCAGCTACAAACATGATATTGACTTGGGACATCCTTTAAAAGAAGGGCCAGGAAGGCCCAAGTATGTGCATATTATGCAAACTTGGTACATAAGACATTAATCACATATTTCTACACTGTTTATTTACTCAGAATGTCTGGTCCAGATTATTCCTATTATTAAAAATCAAAAAATCATGGACAGGTCCCATGTTGTCTTACTGTATAGAGGAGTGGGCGGAGGATAAAACAGTGTCAAAAAATTTGGCGGCTTACACTTGTTGGTTTATCTGGCTGGAGAGAAATAAAGCCATTTTTGAAGACAAACTTCCTTCAGTCGGGATTTTGTTTTACAAGATCCTTGGCGCACATAGAATAATCTTTTCTTCTCCAAAATTAAAAACCACTAAATTTTGCACTGTTACTCAGATGGATGGATACACCATGGCTTGTTTTGACGGAGCTTCCAGTTCGGGTGGTGGGATATGCGGCACTAGGGGTGTAATTAAACAACTAGATTCAAAGGTTCACGGGTGGTTTTTAAATTGCGGGGCAAGTACAAGTACAAAGGCTGAGCTCATGGGTGTGTGGGTGACTCTATATCTTGCAAAGCAGTGGAATATTCAAAAGATACAGATATTGGGGGATTCAAAAGTGGTGATTGATTGGTTAAATCACAGAGGAAAGCTTCAGGCTATTGACATTGAAGGTTGGAATCTCAGAACGAAGGATCTAGTGACATATTTTCATGGAATCAACTTCCAACACTTTTTCCAGGAATTCAATAAAGAAGCTGACGATCTCTCCAAACAAGCGCTTCAGGCTCCAAAAGGAAGATTATCCTTCTTCGCTTGGGATAAGGGGACAACAAGGCCTTTATCTATCATAAATCTCTCTAGGCTTCTTGGGTATTGCCAATTTTTGTTAGTATTTTGTAATGACTTTAGATCTTGCAGGCTTATCTAGCCACTTAAATAAACAATAAAAATAAACATCAAATATAACAATTTTGTCCAGCGATTTGACTGGTAAAGTCTATGAAGGTATACATACCCTACCCTCCTCTGGATTTGAACCTGTGACCTCTTAAGAGAAAACAAATGTTCTTAACCATTAGGCCCACTCAAGCTATATATAAACACCAAGTAAAAATTTAAAACATGTAAAAATCTGTGAAATGACAATTAATGTGATTCCATTAACCACTGGATAGCATAAAATTTAATGTTGTCTCATTATGTAGTTTTATATATGAGACTACTTACTAGTCCCAATTATTTAATCATTTATTAAAAAATATATTAAAAGTATATAATAATAATAATAAAAAGTTATGCTTCACTAGTTTCTGGAATACATAAACATGGATACGAATATTCAAAATAGCTAAAAGTTTTACCTAAATTACTAATACTTCATATTAGTATCAATATTATATATTAAAACCCAATATTATATATTAAAAAATATTTTAAGTTGTAATAGATCTAAATAACAATTTTAAATTTTGTTTCAGTCAAACATATTAAAGAATATACCCAACAAAACTTGAAAAAAAAAAAAATTAAATTGAAAAATAATAAACTTAAATGGTTCACTAATTTAAAGCAATATAGGTGGAAATAAAATCATAGGATGAACATTCTCTTATAAAAGTAGATGGAAATGCCAAAATAATAAATGTGCTTTCCCTACTAAATACATTATACTTTTAAAAAAACTTGAAAGGTCATACCTTACGCATATTTATGAAAGAACATTGGGTTACACAACGATATAATAGATAATAAATGAGGAAGGAGGTAATAATTAATAAGTATTAATGATGTTGGATAAAAGAATATATTAAATATTTTTATTTAAAAAGATGAATGTAAGTATATTTAAATTTAATTTAAAAAATTATATATATATATATATATATATATATATATATATATATATATATATATATAATATGAAATTTAATTTAATTAAAAATATATAAATAAAAATGAGAAGAATGATTCTCTTAATATTTTTTTTAGATTAAAGAAAAAATAAAACACATTAAAATAAATCTATATTCTAAATCACACTTAAAAATGAGATGTATAAAAGATCCGATATTAAATGATTTTATGAGAATATGTAGGATCTATTTGTCTCTTGTGCTTGAAATAAGAGACTCCAAATGGAATAGTTTGATGGTAAATAATAACTTCTTTGATAAGTGGATTTTTTTTTTTATAAAGTGTGCAATACATTTTTAATTTTCATCGTAACCATTATTATTTATTATTGATGTCATATTATTATTATTGATATTAAAGATTAATTATATTAAATAAAATATTTTTTTATTTTAAATTTATTGATATTATGATAATTAAATTAAATAATTATAATAATATTTTTTTTTCATTTTAAATTCATATTATATAATTTATATATACATTTATGTTTCATGTTACATTATATATATAACTTTCATTTTTAGTTGTTGAAAATAAATTTTAAATAAAGTAAATTAAAAGTAAGATAATGAGATATTATCTTTAATTAACTTGAAGTGATTATAGAATTATTGTTAATTTGTCAATTTGATGTAATTCAATTAGTTGAGAATAATAATAATAATTTATTTTTAAGCTTATTCTTAAGCCATATACCAAATTAGTGTATGAGACTTTCTTATTTATGGAACAAAAAAACCTCTCTACGTTGATTTGACTAGTATACATACCTTACCCCTCTAGATTTGAACTTATAAATTGTCACTATTTTTTGCTATATTTTATAATTTAAATTTGTTAGATGTAATGATCCACTTCCATAAGAAATGTATCATATGCATGAATTCCTTGAAAATGTCATATATGTCAAAAATAATTGAAAAGAATCAAAGCATCCTTAAGCAATCTAGGTTCTATTCAAAGTTACATTAATATTAAAAAGTGGATCAATTAAATATTTGGCGAGTTTATTTTTTTATGATGAAGCAAATTTTTGCATTTTTTTGTTATATTTTATAATTTATATTTCTTAGATGTGATGGTCCACTTCCATAAGAAATGTATCATATGCATGTTTTTTTTTTTGGAAATCCTTAATTAATGTAGGTTTTATTCAAAGTTACATTAATATAAAAAAGTAATTTACAAAGTGGATAAATTAAATATTTGGTGAGTTTGTATTTTTTTTTTGGAAGAAGCAAAGTTTATATATATATAAAGACAAAGGTTTATGGTCAAAACTTGTATTTATCAATCAAATGAAATAACAACTTTTAACCAAGTTAAATCGGTGGGAATTGAACTCAGAACCTCATAGAACTTCGTAGACACAATTAAATCGGTGGGAATTGAATTCAAAACCTCATAGAACTTCATTTTCATGGCACTTGTCAATTGAACTACCCTCGATGGCTTAATAAAATTTCTATTAAATTTAAATAAAAAACTTAAGTAACCATTTAAATTAATTAAAAATCAAATAAAACCTTAAAAACATTATTCATTTTATACAAAGCCCACCCCACCCTCATATATGAAACATATTATATGAGGGTGGGGTAGGGGGTTAATAGAGGAAACATATTATATGTTTCCTCTATTGGGGTGGGGGGATTAATAGAGGAAACATATTATATGTTTCTTCTATTAATCCCCCCACCCCACCCTCATATATGAGGGTGGGGGTGGCGTGGCGTGGGGAAATTAATAAAGGAAACATATAATATGTTTCCTCTATTAATCCCCTCACCCCACCCCCACCCTCATATTGTGGATTGATCATGTCGGCTATTGTAAAAGGACCAAATCCCCTTTTGCGGATTGGTCATAATATTATTGTAATAGGCAAAAGAAGAAGTCGGCCCCAGAATATATCAAAGAGGTCCTGAAATATAATAAAGGTGGTTATAACCACCTAGGAGAAGAAGTCGGCCCTGCCAGTGAAAGGACACTCCCACACGTGCCAGTATTGTATAAATAAGGAAGATAGTGCCTCACTTAGACACACACTCACTTGTTCATTAAGAGACAAGTTTTGGAGATGCAGTTGGAGAAGCGAGAGAGAGAGAGAGACGCATCTTTGGGAGAGGACATTTTGTACTTGTTTGAGTTATCTCTTGGCATTGTATTGGCTATCTACAATAAGGAAGTTTTGTTGGGTTTTCTTCCCCTAGAGGGTTTCCCAGGATGAATGACGTGTCTCTTGTGATTGTGTGTTTCTCAGTGATCTTGTCTTATGTTGTTGTTATCTATTGAAATGCAAAGAACTATAATAATGGCTTAAACATTAACACTGTTGTGATAAGGTTGTAAGAGAATGGTATTGCCAAGTGTATGAACACTAAGAGTTGGTCGGAAGAAATTAACTATAATACAAGAGTTAAGCAAGGGTGTATGTTGTTCCCTACCCTTTTTGGCATATACATCAACAAGTTAGAGGGTTGCTTGAAAGAAGCAAGTTGTAACGACAGGCCAATATCTAGTATAATCATGACCATTCTTCTTTATGTTGACCATTCTTCTTTATGTTGATGATATAGTTCTTGTAGAGAAGAGCCCCTATGATCTCAATAAGAAACTAAAAATTCTCAAGGATTTTTTCTTTAGTATGGGTATGAATGTTAACAATGAAAAAATAAAGGTCATGATAATCAAATCCAAAAAGATCACTTAAGCTAATTTCATGTATGACAAAAACAATTAGGAGGAAGTGATTTCATATGAATATCTCATAATTGATATTCACGACAAGCTTAACTAGAACTATGGCATTAAGAAAAGGATAAATGGATGGCGAAAATATTATTATTGGTTCTTCAAAATAGTTGTAAATCAATAGACATATGGCGTTGGGATAAGAAGACACCCCTTTTTATACTCTTTTCACTCATGTTATCTTACATGGTTGTGAAGTTTGGGGATACAACAACTCTAGAAATCATGGAGAAAGATAGAGCAAATTCAAAAACATTTTATAACATATAAACTTAAATTTAAAGGAAATACACAATATCCTATCATCCTTATATAAGCGTGTCTTTCCCACATTGAGAGCATGACAATGACTAGATATCTAACATAGAAGAACAAGATAAACAACATGGAAGACAAGAGGCTTCATAATATTGCTTCAAACTCCATCCAAAACCACCTATGACTCAAACAAGGTTGGCATAAAGATGCCAAGTCTTGGCTACACCATTGGGGTATCAAGAGAGAGGTCACTCTACGAAAAAACAATAATCATTAAAAGTATTTTTACATCCAAATTTAAGAGAAATTGTGATATGATAAAGAATTAGAGGATAAGAGAAAATTAACATACTATAAGGAGGTGATCAACTATAATCTAGAAGATCAAATTTTATTTTATTTTATTTTTAAACTAGCATAAAGAAGAAAATCATGTTGCTAAAATAAGAACAAATTCTCACAAGCTCCATAGTGAAACAAGGTGTTGGAGAATTCTTAAAATAATGCAAGTCAAAATAATTTGTCATCTTTATGAAACTAAGAAAATTGAAGATAAAAAATAAAAAATAAATCTTAGAATGTCTTGCATATGACTCCACATGTAATGAATCTTAAATCATTATTATAAATTGGTATGTACAAGTGTTGTGACTATAGAACTTCATTTTCAAATTTAGAATGTGAGAGATTAAGGTTAAATTGAACCAGTTTTAGGAAAACCCCTTTAGATCATAAAAACACCAATCCTAAATAAAAGCACCGACCCTAAAGTTGAGAGAGGTTTGTTGGTGATAAAGGCATTTGTTTTTAAATTCTTTTTAGACTACTTTTTAAGGAATTTTTAAATGTTGTTTTTCTTGATCAATATTCTATAGGATAGATTTTTCAATTAACAAATTCAAATATCATAAAGTCCCTCACTCAACCCTGTTAAATTTAACTATTAAAAATAAAGCTTCCCACAAATCAAATAAAAATTATTCATTAGTAACAAAATGTATTGGTTAGTTGGATGATTAAAAATCTTGGAGTCCTCCACCTAACCCTACAATCCTATTAAATGTAGATGCCAAAAATAAAAGATTCTTACAAATCAAACAAAAATGTTTATCTATTTAAAAAAATCTCATTTAATTAATGACTAGGGTAAGTCTGGTTGGACAAAAGTTTTAATTTTCTCTTGAGGAGATTTGAACCCTAGATTTTATTCTCTATCTGAAAATCTTAACTAAGTCAAATTGTGTAAGTCCCATTAACTAAATCAAATTATGTAAGTCCCCTTACTTAGGGGACTCAACAACAAAAGATATATTCAAGTGGCGTGAACTTCTAAATTATATTTTATCAAAATAAGAATTCCCCCAAAAAAGAATGCATTTAAGTAATTTTAAACCTCTAATTTAATTATGTTTTTTTTTAAATTAAAATTTTGGATATTGGGGATCGTTTGGATAAATAGGATCATGTTTGATTAAAGTAGTCAATTGCAAGTGACATCATTTCTTATTGAGGTTGTGATTAAATCATACATTCTAGGATACGATTGGAACTTTAGATGAGAGGACCAACTTCCTCTCCCTTTTTTTTTCCAGATAAAAATTGTTCATTATATTAAGATATATAATCAATACACATAGTCATGTTCACATTACATATTCATCCTGTCTCATATCATCATCTTCATTGTTACAAAAAAGACCCAAAACTCATAACCCAAAGGATTCCATCTACCCAACAAGTCACCCCATGCACCACCTCAAGTGGTAGCATAATTAAAACAACAATCTAAACTATCTGATAGGGCAACAATTGTAAAACTTATGATACTTCAGCTCCATACAAACTTCATAACTGCATATAGATCTCATAAAACTATGACCATAATACTAGACCATATTGAGAAATATTTTTGCCCCTTCATGACCATCCATCCACTGATTGTATGTAATGGCTCCAATACGTTCAGATAGTGCTTTCTTTGATAAAGTATCTGCACCCTGATTTTCTTCTCTATACACATGGGCAAAGGTAATGACAGAAAAATAATTAATGAGGTCCTTTACCCGATCTTTCCAGCGTTCTATGGAAATAGCCTGCAACGATCCAGTATTATTGAGCCAATCGATAATAATTTTGGAGTCCCCAATAACATGGATATCTGTGATCGTTAATCTTTGTTCCAGAGTAAGAAGTGCCCAAACAACCATAAGCTATGCTCTAGTGTTTGTGCCACCACCGCAATTTAGTGTCCACCTGTATTCCAAATGTTCATTAAACTTGATAACACCCACTGCTCCACTAAAATCCCCTAGTCCCTGTGGTGCACCATCTCAAATTTACCAAAACATGAAATTTACCTTTAAATGTTCTTAAAAAAAAAAAAAGTTCTCAAATTTATTAAAACAAATGATGATGCTACAATTAAAGCTACCAATATTAAAACAATGAAAAATAAAATACTCATATACAACTAATTATATGTCTCTCTCTCTAGACAATCAATAAGTTATCTAACCGACGCCTATTTAATTTCCCTTCTTGTTTACAAATGAATGTAGGGTTACAATACCTATCAAGGCAAGGTTTGGATTGTGTCTTCCATGTGAGGTTTGGGTGGACCTCAATCTAAGGGTTGGGTTGGTCTTAACCTGCATATAATCCCATTGTTGCTCTAGAAATTATGTGAGGTTTGGGTGGACCTCAATCTAAGGATTGGGTTGGTCTCAACTTGCATATAATCCCATTGTTTCTCTAAAGGAAATTATGTGTACGATATTCGATGAATCTTATACATGGGAATAATTCATTATTTTAATATAATTTGTTTTGTCGAGTGGGTTTTTAATTTGAGTGGGTTTTTAATTTAAATGTAATTTTTTTTTAATTAATCTTGAATTTATTTTTTTAATTAAATTAATTATGTTTTTAATTTTATTAATCAAAATTATATATATATATATATATATATATATATATATATATATATATATATATATATATATATGAGGTAATGT
>JASDQU010738866.1:376138-386563 GCA_032191745.1 Picea mariana
TTTTACTTATTTTTGGCAGGTTTGTTTTTGACGAGTTTGTTTCATAAATTTAGAAAAATAGTTGGAATTGCAAATTTTAATGGTTGAGATTACATATTTTGGGTGTGGCAGGTTTTTTAGGGTGTTGAATAGATTTATGCATTCAAAAACATGGTTAGAGCAATATAAAATTGTGATTTCACCAAAAATTGCTTTGTGAGAATGATAATTGTGACCTCTTAAGAGGAAACACATGTTCTTAACCATTAGGTCCACTCAGGTTGTATAATGTTGGTATGGAACTTGAAGATCCATTTTAAACTCGGATTTATTAAGTATCAGGATGGATACAGTTTATTGAGGTGTAATTTTTTTAATCAATATCAAAATGGATGAAATTTATTAAGATGTAATTTTTTTAATCATTTAATATAAAAGAGTTAAAACATGATATAAAATTAAATAATTAAAAAAAATAACACTGCAACAAATTTGATTCCTCTTAATACTTAAATTATAATTTAAAATAAATCTATATATATATTTTTTAAATATTATTGCATATGTACCTGACAACATCTATATCATATTAGATATTAAAACATCTTACTAATCTTGATGTAACTAATCTACGCCACTTAATAAGAATAGTTACTAGTGTTACTTGACACTACAAAGTGTGTAGGTGGTACCTAACTTACATCATCGCTAGGGGATACTTGTGGTGGTTGGCAAACTTGACATTAAGGGGTGATTATTGCATAATTCTACCCATCTCAAATTTTCAATGCAATGCATAATTAAAAAGTAGAGACATTAAAAAGTAATTATGCGACTTTTTCCTTTTCGTAATCATTTTTATCACTTTTTAAATTTAAGAAATTTCAATGGAACTTTTGAAATCTTATTTTGTTTATTCAGTGACAAATACCATTGGAGAACTTTTTGAAATCTTATTTGGTTTATTCAGAAACAAATACTGGAGAGTTTATTGGTTAGTGAATATGGAGTGGTGGTATTCTTAACCAGGTTTGGTTCCAACCAAATACTAAATATGTTGTATGTTTAGCCTTATGAAAAAGAAAGGTTCATCATTGTTATATAAACATAGTGACAAACACATAGTTCCTAACCTTATTGTCAATGATAATTTTGCTTTCACATAAATTAGGTGACTTTAACTATTTAAAAATTTGCATTGAATATGTAAATTAATTATGACACACTTGGTGGTGCATCATGATTTGAGAAAGAAAAAAAATAGTAACAAAGCTATTTTAACTTGTGACTTAGTAAATATATGCAATTAAATTTAGATGCACTTGTTTCAATAAGAATTCATATTTGGAAATGGTGTTGTCTAATTGTTCTATGTTTTTGTTTTTTTGTTGGAATCCAGCGACACAAATCTGTATTAAATCACAGTTTTTTGTTGTTTAAACCGTATTTTTGAATGTATAAATGGATTCAACATGCTGAAAAATCCCCGGGGCACTTGGATTTTATAGAATTAGCCTCTCAAATTTGCAGATCCAACAATTTCTCGCCGGATTTTGGGTAAATGTCCCCAGAAAAATATGCCCGAAAAAGGGCAAAAACGTAGAATGTTTAGCCTACGTCTTTGGAAATGGGTAGGATGAACTTATACTAATATGTTCTAATAATTTATTACACAATATAGTTGGACATTCATGTGCACATTCACAAGAATACATAGAGAATTATTTTTTTATATTTTTTATGTCATTGGGGTGTTCATAGAGATAGTTTCTCTCCAAGGTCCTAATAATATAATAGATAATTGGTTGTGAGATGAATATATGTGTTTGTTTGACACACATCGTAAAGAATGAACTGTAAGACATCATGAAGTTGAAGAAAACCAACAAATACATTCAATATGTTTGGCTTGAGATACAAGAGGAAAACACTAACACCTTCTTCGTAGCATGTTACTTTGCCCCTAGAAAACTCAAAACATGAACTAAATAGAAGAGTCACACTTCCACCTACTAAGGGACATAACAAACCCTAAAGAAAAGGGGGGCACAATACTAGTAGGGGACTTCAATTGAAGAAAAATGAACCTCTAAATGGTTTTTTTAATAGAAAGCATACACACCCTATGGTGGATTAAAGATGAGGGATCAATATATGGCAACAATGAAGTCACACACTTTAGCAAAGACATTCTACACTTGAGCAACACACACAACATACTTATATATAATGGCCATTATGGTGTGAATGGTCAAGGGAGGAACACAACAATTCAAACAAACATAATAAACAAGATGTCAATATTCACGATGATCCATGTTTGACACGAGGAGATGTCACTCAACCATGCCCATTATTTGTAGAGATTAAGTGAATAAAAAGGAGCTTAAGGAGACAATGCACCAAGACACAAGTACCAAGTTATTACCGTAGAAAATGCATAAATCTTTATATTGAAAATTGAAAGAATCGCCTTATAATCGGGATTCATGAACAAAATCAACAAAAAAACAAATTTATGCAAGGAGTTAATGGAAGCAAATCAAGGACCATTAGAACACTACGAAGCTATGAAACTAGATAAAGGAACGACAACATCAAACATTTTCCCAATGAACCAAGGCTTAATGAAGAGTGTAAGGTAGCAAGAGAGACATAAGCAAAGATAATCTCACTCTATATAAGTTGATTGTGAAGAAGCAAGAAGGTAGACTTGTGAAGTTAAGACAACAAGAAATGTTGAAGATGGAGTAGGGAAACACAAAATCCTTTTGGAGAAGATTGTAGACCAAAAACAAGTGGTAGCCAATGATACCACACCAACCTAGTGGTTATCTTATATCAGAAATCTATATGAAAATCCAATAGATAGGAAGCAACCATTGGAAATTAGTATAGAGGAAGAAGTCTTCATGGAAGAGGATCATGTGTAGGAGGGTATGAATGATATGACATTGGGAAAAGAAAACGCCATCAAAGGGTTTCAAGCAGAGTACCTAAAATGGGGAAACAATTCCTTCAACTGATACATTGCAATCCTAGTCAATAATAACTCTGAATCTGGGTTCCCTAGAAATTGGGCAATAAGCTTCATGTTGCCCATATTCAAAGGAGAAGACTCAAATAACCTAGGGAACTACATATCATCTCAATGTTTGTCAATCTTACA
The DNA here is from genome assembly GCA_032191745.1 of Picea mariana. Lineage (NCBI taxonomy): Eukaryota > Viridiplantae > Streptophyta > Pinopsida > Pinales > Pinaceae > Picea > Picea mariana. The sequence continues at coordinate 379,287 of JASDQU010738866.1, forward strand.
AGAGGGATATGTGGAGAAAAACGTGAGAAAATGGGAAGAGAAAAAGGACAAAAGAGCTAAAGGGTAAGTTGGTTTCCGACCAAAGCACTCCACCATTGCCTCACACTTTGGCACATAAAAGAAAAGACTTGGGACAACAAAGGAGAAGAACTATGGTGTTGTTTTGTCAATTTAAAAAATGCCTTTGTCACCATCTTAAGGGATAAACTATGGGAGATGTTGATAAAAGGTAACATCCCCTTCCATGAGTTCTCAACCATGGAATGAAGACCTAAGCCAATAACAATTCTAGGCATTAGTAGAAACAAATCATCACAGTTAAAATTGAATCTAGCTTCCAAGTAAGGCCCAAATTAATATGAATGCATGCATGAGTGCAACCAAATAAAAATGTAGAAGAATAACCAAGCACAAAACATTTGATTTCATGTCAACACATTCCCAATTCATCTACAATATTATCCACACACTCATAATGAAAATATGCATAACCATGATAGAAAACGATAAATTTTATAATTCTTTACCAGAGATAGAATATTTTTCTTTGAACCAAAGATAGTTGAAGAAACTGGTTGTGTACGAGCAAATTTCCACCCAATTGTAGGCATTTGATGTAGGTGCCACCTCCAAGCCAAGCTATGAGGCCACCATGGTGAAAAAATCAAACTATATAATCATAGCGTACTCAACCAAATCAAGTTGCTCAAGCTTAGCCAATATGCTCATTGCGAATCACTCCGGGTAACTTATCCAACCATCAACCAATCATGGCATTTCCATAAACTTCCTTACACAACACATAATATCTTTCCTTTCTCTACTCAACAAACCCTCATGAATATTCTTCCATTCCAGTGCTCTTCAATGTAGGCAAAAATAATCTATTATGTGGATTGCCTTCTAGGGATAACATGGAAAAGTAATGCTTTGGTACTAGGACATTCAATGACCAATAATTAACAATGAAAGGGAAGGTTTCCCAAATAGCCCTGCCTCTATGATCTTCTACAAACATCCATATGTCATCCCAGGTCTACAAATTACTTTTTATATTGTCGATTTGGTCATTTTTAGGTTTTGTATATTAGTCCAAATAGGAGGAACACATCATGCGAAACTTGGGTAGTGCTTGCATATGAGAAAGTATGGTGATGATTGTGAGGATGGAAAAGGTCGTCTAATGAGAATGAAGCAGAGTGAAAATTCCCATGAGGATGCTCCCCATGATGATTATACAAATCCCCATTCTTGCATAACTACTTGATGTAGACATTCCTCATCCACCTCCACATGCCCACATGATTGACTTCCTAAGTCAACGGGAGTGAATGAGCTGCATTCAATATACATGGTGGAACAATACAAGCTCTTAGGTTAACACCTGCCAATAGAGGATTACTTTCCAATAACCCCCCTTCCTCTTCCCCTCTTATGGAATCGTAGCTTTGAATGCATCATGGAAAGTCTACCACACAATCCATAGAAAATATATTTACTACATTTACATGCCTAGCCATTCACTAGTTGGGCCTTGACCTTGAGCTCTGCACTAGGAACCCACACAAGCATATTTACATAAGTTAAAAATGGGTTCATTAATTTAAGATCACTTGGCCTGACTCCCATCATTATAACCACACATTTACAATTTTTACATATTCTAGTCCAACATAACTTGAGGATCAAAACTAGGGCGCTACACTGAAATGGGGGTCCCAAATGGTCAAAGGGAAACAATACACATGTTTTATGAGTAGCTAAAGGTTAAAATCATAACTGCATTGGGTCCTTTAGAGATCTTCAATAGTGATATCAAGGTGAATTTGGTTTCCACCTCTCCCCCACCTTTCTTGTTTGTCCATTCGTTTAGATTATTAATGTAAAGGCTGGACAATGTGGGGGAGAGGTAAGGATAGGGGAGATTATCATAAAGATCTTGTTATATGCAAATGATGTAATACTAATACCTAGGACACCATGCAAMSKAWWMTAWSMCYTWWARGKSWTAKWWTMSKTTGCATGGTGTCCTAGGTATTAGTATTACATCATTTGCATATAACAAGATCTTTATGATAATCTCCCCTATCCTTACCTCTCCCCCACATTGTCCAGCCTTTACATTAATAATCTAAACGAATGGACAAACAAGAAAGGTGGGGGAGAGGTAAGGATAGGGGAGATTATCATAAAGATCTTGTTATATGCAAATGATGTAATACTAATACCTAGGACACCATGCAACCTATAATATCACTTTTAGGGCTTAGATTCCTTTGCATGGAGGTTGGGATGAATGTGAACATGAGCAAAAATAAGATAATACTATTCATGGTTAAAAACAAAACAAAACATCCACAAGTCGAATTTGTAAGAGAGCCACTAGAGATGACCTACAATATTAATGTTTGGGACTAGATTTCAATGAGGAGCCAAGATGGGATACACACACAAAGAAAACACTGCAAGGAGGGTGGAAAGAATTCTTCTTGTTGCAAAATAGATGATGCAAGACAACATATGTTTGGGATTGGAAAATCTTGTGCTTCTTCTTTCAAATGCTCATAACCTTAATACTCCTTTATTGATGGGAAGTATGTGGACTAAGCATATCAAGAAATAGATGGAACTAGATCAGGTGAGTGCAAAACTCCCTTATAACAAGTTGTGTAAGAGAAAAATCCAACACCCCTTATGAAATACTCCTATTTGAATCAAGTCTTTACCCAATATAATTGGAGGCATTGAGAAAAAATGACTTTGTATAAGCTAAAAATGGAAACCATGGACATCAACTAGATTCTAGTTAAAATCAACCAAGATGAGCTAAGAGGGAGAAATAAAACATGGCACTAGCATTGCACAAAATTCTTTGAAGAGTTGGATATAGAAGAAGAAAGGTGCCCAAGAGATAAAAAGGTGTTAAAATTTCATATACGACAATGCCACATGAAGGGAAAATGTCCAGCAAACATACCAAACAAAAACAACAATCCTACATAGAAACTTCAATAAACATGAGGAGATCAAAGTGCAAAACTACTTGAAGATTAACATTTCATGGCATGAAAAATAGGTAATAGCACAACTAAGAACCATCTCGCATAGGTTGAGATGTGAAACAAGGATATTGGAATGACCCAAGGAGATGTGGGAGGAAAGGTTATGTTGAGTATGTGGAAATGGGAGCTAGAAACTAAGTAATGCTTTCTCCTACACTACGCAACATACTCGCAAATCAAGGAGAGATTAAATTTGTATATTAGAGACTGTGAATCAATGATTTAAGAGGATCTATTGAGAGATACAAAAGGTTCACTGAGAAACTGATGCATGTAAGAGGCATCTGGATGAGAGTAGACTCAATAAGGAAGCTATCCCTTGATGTAGAACAAAGGGATAGCTTAGACAACTTAATGGATGATTGTAGGGCCTTGTAGGGGTATCTATTTTGTCTAGTTGTTGTATCTACCATACATCAAACTTAGTATATGGAGCATCATTATTATATGGAATATCATTGAAATGTGCAAGGGAGGAACTCCAATCTCAAGTTAAATAATTGCTTGCAAGATTGTCTATTTGGGACATACGGTTTTGGACAAAATAGAAATCAAACTCTATCAACTCAAGCACAACGAATGCTTCAAAGTTCAAGACCCAAAACTTCAATCCAAACATAAATTTTAGTGACACTAGAGTGTAGAAGAGACGCAGTTTTGCCTTAGTGTCATGGAACTGAATATGAAAATTTTCTTTCAAGTGAATTGAGTGTTTCATATCCCTCATAAACTCTCTCTCATGTAGTAGGAGAAATTTTCAGGGAGGGCTTCTAAAAGAAAACCAATGTATCTTTAGAAGGAGGCCAACTCAACCAAGTTGCCTTTATATGTGAGGTTTGTTACTTAAGCTTATTTCTTATATATATTGGATGCCATTGCCTTTGTCTTACTTAGACTCACTTACAGGTAATGAGTGTCACCGAAAGCACTCAAAGTATATCATAGTGTTGTCACATTTTTGTGACAATATGTGCCATGAGTATGATTTTATTATAAAACAATTATATGGATATGACTACATCGAGAACTATACAACCCTCTCTTGGTTTGGATGAAATAGAAACAAGGTGTTCAAACTCATCCATGTAGAGCCCAAATAAAGTGGGGAATGTGGACAACGTTGTTTAACGCAAATAGTGCAATGGACATCATTTATGTATCCTATAGGAGTTTGGACCTTACTAACCACTCTCTCACAGAGTGTCATCACCTTGGTATAGTGTCGAATACCTTTCGAAAGTCAACAAAGAAACAATATACTTTGCACTTGTGTTCCATGGCTTCTTGAATCGTAGCTCTAAGAGTTAGGATATGGTCAATTGTTCGGTGATTTTGTTTAAAACATGTTTGCCCGTTTGCTAGGAGTTTCCTAGTTTCACCAAATCTAGAGGTCAATTCCTCCATCACAATAACGAATAACTTGCTAAGGGTGTGTCCAATCATGATAGTTTGGTATTAGTCTGGCATTTTCTGATCATCGGACTTGAAAATATGCAATGTCCACATAGGTGGAAATCCATGAGAAGCCATTAAGTTGAAGAGATAAACAATGTGCATTGCAAAGAGCGTTGGGACTATATGGACAAATTGTACAATTAAGTTTTATATGTTTTTGGGACGAGGGAACATTGGGGACAAGGGGATGCGTTCTTGGAATGACTACAACACATTTTAAATTTTTCAAGAAATGGTTTGAGGACAACAATCATATATATATATATTAGAATTCATCATACATATTTGTCATTGCTTAAAGTTTGTAAGTATAACAAGCTATATTATATAGTATTATGCACAACCCTTACACTTGTCAATTCTGAAAAATCTCAAGCAATTTAAAAAAGGGTATTTCCTTCTCAATAGGTTTTGCAATTTTTACAGCGATGCTGAAAACCACTATAAATCACTTTGATTATATAAGCAAATTATATTCATATTTTAGATTAAGAAGGTGATTGAATATGAATTTATTCAAACATTTAGTACCCAATCCAAGTCACTATTATTTGATTGTTTTCACAATGTTCAAGGTTGAGATGGTGGAAGCACTAGACTTTGACTCATACAAACTCATGTACAATATGTAAAAACTAAGATCAGCCCTTTCTCTTTGAAATGTTGCATTTCTTGTTTTTTTGACATGAAAGTTTTTCTTGTTGTAATGTTGTCGCTGAAAATACAATATTTAAATCACCACAAACCCAACTTTTCTTGTTAAAATGTTGTTGCTGAAAATACAATATTTAGATCACCCTAAACTCAAATCAATGAAAATATCCCCAAAATCTGCCAATAAAATCCCTAAAATTTACCTAAAACATCCCACATCTTAGGGACAGCTAGCAAATCCCCAATGAAGTCCCAAGATTTTGGGGACTTTTCCTAAAAATCCCCAAGTCCCCTAAAAGCAGTAAGGGTAGTAGGTACATAATTTTTTTTTAAGGGGAACTGTCCCCTGCTGAACATACACTTACCAGACAACATTTTCTCTGCTAAAATTGACACTTAATTTGACAAACAATATACAGCCTACTACTTAACATTGTTTGCTGATGCAAATGGTATATACACGGTCGAATCACCTTAACATTCAATGCTACGCAACTAGCTATATATTGGTCGCCACTTAATTTGTGCTGTTGTATACAACAAACATGCATACGAAAATTCAGTACTTCTGTTAGCGATTTGCACATGTTGATTTCTCCAAAAAGTAAGGAACGGCAAAATATCTTAGCTTTGAACCTATACTAATTTAGGTTTTTGTAATCTGTAAATTTCTCGTCCTTAAAGGAACTAATAAACCATGGTTGGAGTCATTCCATTGCTGGAGTTTTCTGTACCGTTCTCTAAAGTAGAAGTCATGTGTGAAAATTTTCCTGGTTGTATGCGTTGTTTATGAACTTTTTGTTATTAGCTGTGAGTTTTCTGTACCAGGTTCTCTCAAGTAGAAATCGTGCGTTAAAATTTTCATGGTTATATGTGTTGTTTATGAACTTTTCATGGCTATATGTGTTGTTTCTGAAATTTTTTTGTTATTAGTTGCGAGTTTTCTGTACCAGGTTCTCTAAAGCAGAATTCGTGCGTGAAAAATTTCATGGGTGTATGTGTTGTTTATGAACTTTTTGTTATTAAATAGCAGTAGGCACAACAACCGGCTTAAAAAATAAATATAAAACCAGAGAATTGGGGAACTCCATTGTGATGAATTATTTAGCAGGATACCAATATAGTTACCTAATAAGGTGTCATGGAATACACCTGTAAATGTCCAATTCCTCTCTTCCCAACTCATATATTCTGAATGTGTTTGAGTTGGTATCATATTGCCGGCATTGCATACTTCTGTGCTGGATTGAAATCACCCAAAACAATACTTCATTTTAAATTAATAATAAAAGAGAATGCATTTGGATGATGGTAATTTTGAAGACATGGAATTTGACTGGTAAATTGTTTATCGATCATTAAATACGGTCAGTAATATTCAATCTGCTATTCAGCGTTGAATGTGGGCGAAGGTAAATTATAAGTTATCAGATTTGAAATATTTTTCACATTCTATAGTCTATAATTCATCTATAGTTGGATATTGACAGCGATTAAATATAACTAAATTTTTTTGTTGAAATTATGGAAATGAGTAATGAATGTAACTTTTTCCATTTGATTTTGGCCGATATCAGGTGATGAATAGTTGGATCTGCAGATTTGAATGGTTAAGTTTGTATAATCCAAGTACCCAAGGGGTTTTTCAGCAAACTGAATTCATTTATGCATTCAAAAAAACAATTTAAACAATAGAAAATAGAGATTTTGTCCAAATTTACATCCCCCGATTCCCACCCATTCCTGCCAAAAAAAAACCCAAAAGATAAAATGTTTAACCAACTCTGTAATGAATTCCTCAAATTTTTACATATTGTTCAGTTTTCAATATTTGACAGACTGTTACGTTTTGAAATTCCTACCCTGAATGGATGGATGGTTTGTGTTCATTTCTGATCCATGCATTAACATGATGTAACATACATGCATGAATGCTTGTCAGGCATCATGTGACTCACTGTCATTATCAGTCGGTCTATTTAACAAGTTCTAAATAAGCGCCGCTTCTCAATTCCTGCCGGCGTACGCAAGAGGCCACACAGCACAGTACCACGCACCGGGACAGACGGAGGCTTACTGGCCGGCAACTGCCACTGCTACTATTGA
>JASDQU010738867.1:8807-34850 GCA_032191745.1 Picea mariana
AACCCTTAAAGTAGGGTAACACCATCAAATATTTCTTATGGAAGGAATCACTCCACAAGTCATGTTTGTTACAAGAATCAACATCCAACATATCTCAATACAAAGATACTTATGTGTATTTATACTTTCTTATGAGTATCCATAAGGGCATGCATTAACTACCATTTATTCCACCTAACTACCTAATGGGCCTATTTATTACCCACCAACTATCAAGTGGGCCTATTCCATGATGATGGTCACATTACATTCATTATCTCCTTGGATACCTCCTTAGGTTCCCCATAACATCCTCCATAGGTACATTACACACAGTACATTCATTATCACTTTTGGTACCTCTCTAAGTACTCCATATTATCCTCCCTAGGTACATTACACTTAGGTGGTCCATGCCCATATTCTAGGTCATTATATGGGACATGGGACAAGGACCTTCTTAAGTTGGCTCGGTAAAAACCATGATCTTGGCTCATGAGCACTTTATTTTTAACTCAAATATAAATAAAGTATGGACTATAAACATAAAGGTCAACACCCACATTCTCATTTTGGTTTAGGAGCCTAACCTCACCAACGCATCACCAATGCTAAAGGGCATGAGATAAGGAGATTCGTAAGAGGGCTAGGTTAAAACAATAGTCTTGATTCATCAATGCTTAATTATTAACCAAAATTTTTATGGAATATGAGCTTGAAACATAAAAGTTGATACCCACAATCCCCTTGTCACTCAAGAGGTCCACACTAGTGGTTATAAAAGTCATGGACAAAGACCTTGACCATCTAAGGCTATGAAAAGACCGCATTCCTAATACTCTACTCTTAACAATAACCCAACCAAACATTAGATGAAGTATGGCCCTAAAACATAAATATCAACATCCACATTGTCATTGTAGCTTAAGAGGTCCACACCAAGTCATCATAAAAAGCATGTACAAAGACTTCAACGATTCAGGGTTACAAAAAATCCATGGTCCTCATCCTCCACTCTTTATAGCAACCCAAATGTTAGATAAGTATGAGATTGAAACAGACACCCTCATTTTCATTATGGCTTGAGAGGTCCACACCAAGTCCTTATAAAAGGAATGGACAAAGACCTTGGCTATTCAAGGTTGTAAAAAATCCATGGTCCTAATTCGTTGTTGCTCTTGATAATAACCTAAATATTACATAAAGATGACATTAAAATTAAATGTTGACACTCACATTCTCACTATGGCTTCAAAAGTCCATAACAACAAATTGTTACAACAAACATGAAAAAATATCTCGATCATTTAAGATTACAATTAAAAATTCACATCATTCATTGTTGCTTAAAAAGTCCATAACAAATCATTATTAAGAGCATGGACAAAGTCCTTGATCCTTCAAGGTTAGAGGAATCCATGATTTCAATCCTTTGCACTTTGATAATAACCTAATTATTAGGTGAAGTATCAAAACATAAATATTAACATTGACATTGTCATTGTGGTTTGAAAAGTAAAAACATGGCATTATATGAAGATTTAACTAAAACACCCCATTTTCACCGATATTCAATAAATTAAAAATATTTGATTCTAGATATTATATTATTGAAGTTGCATTTTAAATGTTTTGGATCAACTCAAAAACCCAAGAAAACTAATAAATCACATTTTAGAATTGGTGAAATTGCATTTTTGATGTGATGAATTTATAGTTTCTAAGTTCTCTATAAATAAACACTAAATAATAGAAAAATATTTTTAAAAATAAGAAAAGAAAAAAAAAAATAGTTTACATTAATGTATAAAAAAATGGACTAAAACATCTACTTAGGTTAATTTAGCTTGTTAGACATACCTAAATTATCTCCCTCAGATTCCATAATCATACTACTAAAATGATAAGTAAAGTATCATATTAACATATACTTAGACCAATTTATCTTGTTGGACATATGTTAATTGTTTTGGGTGGTGGAGGGAAACCAATTCTAGGAGGTCAAATCCCTTCTCTCACATATATACAGGAAATCTACCCCAATTTTGACCCCTAGATTATATTATATTAAAACATCTAGTGTTCAAATGATAAGGATATGTGACAAGGGTCAAGTCATGTGGGCCGAGTTAAATGACCATGCATGTAAATAATGTAAATACATTGTAAATATTCCTAACTTGCAAAGCTAAGGCCAAGGCCTAACTAGGAAATGTGCATGAGTCCCCATGGTGGCATATGATTATGGTGTGGTTGTTATGTTTTTCATGGTGTGCTTATGCATGCAAAATCATGAATAAAAGGAAGTGCATAATAATGTAATATCCACCAAAAGGATTGTTTGAGAAGCAACAAGGGGACCATGATACTCCACTAAGGGAAGAGGAAAGGGAATGCGTAGGTGATATGACTTGACACTTGTCCTTTGAAGTGAAACCTTCCTTGTCCATGCTTCCTTGCAAACATTTCCTATCAATCTTTGACTTGGGTGGTCTTTTGAATGTTTCTCGTGCTTCTTGCGAAGGGCACACTTGTCTTATGAAAACCCTTGGTGGAAAACTATTCATCACCATTGTTCATAGAGAATTCTTACATTCCTCCATTTAAACTGGGAGCATTCCCCTCCCATATGTTAATGAGTAAATTTGAAATATGCATGGTTATTTTCATTGTTGTTTTACATTTGCACGTGAATTATGTTTGTTTAGTTGGATGATAGATGTTTGTATTTGTTATGGAGTGCCCCAAGGGCTACGAGAGGCATCTGGGTACATTGCCCCTATCAAGGTTTGAACCTAGGCTATTTTCATAACAACAAAATGTTACGGTCCTACCCTAACCTCCATACTTTAGGCTACCTAGGAATTACTAGTCAATGGATGTATGTGGCCATCTTCTTTGAATAAGGCCCATTAGATAGTAGTGAATAGGTATTTCATGTAAAAGGGTCCACTTTATAAGGCCCACTAGGTAGTAAGTACACATTAATGATGGGATCACAAGTAGTTAGGGTTTTGTTATTAAGAATCTATTTAAAGATATAGGAGGCTATGTAATGTTTTGTTGTGTATTGTTGTATTTGGAGCTTTGCTTAGTGAAAGGTCACTCCACCTTAAGAAGCAAGTGAACATTGCTTTCTTTCTTTTGATTATCATAATACAAGGGTATATTTCACATATTTCATCTTATTTATCTCTTGTATCTAATTTTCTACAATTAACTTCTCTATATATACCTAGTTGTGTTTCAAGTTTAAGGGTTAAGGAACACTACACATAAGGAGTTGTCTATTATTGTCACAAACTTGCTTTCAATGGTCAAATTCTACTGATATAAAAAGTCAAAGTTATAAACTCTTATCAGATATTTGACCATATGGGTGGATTCAAAATTGAAAAAAATCTCTAAAAGCATTGTTCCACCATGCATCGATCTTGAATCATGGTAGAACTTTGCTCAAACCTTAAATTATGTGGGATTCTTATCAAATTTGTGATTAGAAAGAGGATTTATTTGCCACAAATTTTGCTACTCCAAGAACACCCTATCCCAACCACCAAGCCACATCCAACAAATTACATATCACTAATATTAGAGTGGCATAAGATTTAGTTCCAAATTAATATTCTCCCAACCTCAATATCATATAGAAGTTAGTACTGAATTTTATGTTCATTTTGAATATTTTTATCCTTTTCAAACATTTTTACAAGTGGTTGGTTTTAGGGAAAAAAAAAATTGTCTAACTCCTAAACTCTATGGGTTAATCAACTACCCATCACTTTTTTTTGCTTATAGGTATGCCTTTTTACATATTTTTTCTTTTTATATTAATATACCTTTTTATCTAATTAAAGGTTTACTATTTGAAATTTTAAATATTAATTTTCAATTTATTTGTAGAAATTTAAATATTGGTCATAGGAAATTCAAATATTAGTGTTATGCTCAAAAGGGTTCATTTAACTTGAAATGTGTACATTTTATTTAATTAGAAATTTAAGTTGTTGAAATAAAAACATTGGATAAAATCTAAGACAAATTGATCCTTGATCTACTTGAAAACGTAGAATATTTAGACATCACCGTAATTTAATTTTAGGATAAATTTACTTTTGTCGCAATCCCTACACAAAAAGTTAGAATTTACATCCATTTTATCAAATTTTCCCTAATTTAAATATTCTAGACCTAAAATTTATCGTCAATACCGGATAAACTTACTCCATCACGGCCTCCCAAATTTAAGCCTTCTAAGTTCTGCGGCCTGCCCTGTGTTTGACTGATCAGGTGAAAATACGGATAAATGTGACTTACGGTTCCGATAAAATTTCGCTGTACGCGCTTGTCTTTCACGTCAACCTCGATGTGGAATTTAAAATTTTGGATCATGATTCAGGTGAACAACCATGGGTTACGTAACGTCAGTTGCAGGGTAGTTTGAGAAATATATACGTATATTCTGTGTACATAAAAATACAATTGGTGAACGACGTATTTGTACAGATTAGAGCAAGTAACCAGAGGAATTAGAGGAATTATTGTATTTTGTGCTATTGTATTTGTGTTCCTGCTAGATCTGTGGCAAGTGGGCCTTGAATGATTTTAGCTATAAATTCGGGTATGTGGGTGGTTCTCCAACCCGGTTTACTTCATTCGGGTACCCCTCCAGATTCAGGAAGATTCGTTCTGTATGTTAGTGGGTGTGTGCCCCCTTGTGCAGAGGAGCAGGCGGCTTATTTGTCTGACATTCTAGGAGGGGTTCCTGCTGTTAAAATAGAGCAGAAGTGGTGTGGCATTAATCAGAATTCTCAGAGAAGGGTTCTTGCTCTTTTAGCAGCGGGGAAAGAGTTTGTAGCATTTATTGAAGAAGGGATTTGTTTCATTGGGGAGGATGTTTTAGAGGTCTTGGGGATTATTTTTTGGGCTTGAGGGAGGAAAAATTGGTGGTTCTGGGCTAGTTTTGGGGGCAGAGTTGAAGGATTGTCTGTATCCTTCTTGTTGTACTGGTTAATGGAGTAGATTGATATTGCTGAAGATTTTCTGTCATTTTTCTGATTGTCAGTGTTGACGACCAGACACAAGCTTGTGCAGGTGTAGGATGATTTTGACTCTTGTGAACAGGAAGTTTTGAAAATACCTCTTTGAAGAGGGAGTAGTCAGGAATTTTGAAGAATTTTGATCCTGGTTTTGCACCCAATTTTGTATTAGAAAACACCCATTTCAGGTTTCCTTTGCATTGATTAGAGACGGATTCTGATTTCCGTAATTAGATCAAACCCAAATCCGGTCCATGAACTGGATGTATAAATTGTTTTAGTCTTTGTGGAGCACTGTATATTTCATAAGGTCCAACGGAGTTAGTGTCTATTGAACACTTCAAGGTCCGAAGGATTTATAGTTTTTTAGCCTAATTGTAAGTTTATCCTAGGATCAATATATGCATCACTAGGTCCAAGGAGGATTAGCCCAGGCTTGTAGTAGGAGGTCCTCTTTATTGCTGTATATCCATCACAAGTTCCAAGGAGTTATACTCTTTTTGGATGAAGACTGGTGTGCAAGGAGTTTTTGGGTTTGAACGTGATTTTATTTTTCAATTGAAGGTGTGCTGAGAAAGTTTTAAGTACAAGGGTTGAAGGGAGAGACCTCAGTATCATCAGGGAAGAGAGGAGAGGAGAGGAGAGGAGAGAAGAAAAGAGATGATGCTTCATCTGATGCCTGATTACCCATCCGATTCATCACCCACCAGAGACTGGCCCGATGACAAGCACAAGTTCTGTAATGCTCGTAGGATCTTCATAGATTTCAATCCAAAGGGATCCTCGGATTCAGAGGGGGCCAAAAGCCCAACTTGTCCACTAGATATCAAAAGTTTTTCTGGAGTTGAGATCACTCATTGGCATGAAAACAGCTTGGATTCCCAGTTGAGTTCTCCCAAGCAGCAAAGCGAGACAATACCGATTGGTTCTCCACATGGATTCACAAAATCCACCTCTCAGACTGGAATGGAGCATTCAGAGAGCTATACCTGTGTTACATCCCATGGTCCAAAATCGATCACAAAACACATATATACTCGTTGCGGTATGGAGTGTAAAACTGTGCAATACCCTGTTCGAAAACAACATGAACATGAACTATGGGATGTCGCATCGCCACCTGGGAGCAATTCAAATGTTCCAGTGTTTCATGTTGAACATTTTCTCAGCGCTTGCTATCTCTGCAAACGGAAATTGAACCATGAGAAGGACATCTACATGTACAGGTCTGTTATTATGATCATGCCACGGCTTTTATGTTAGAGACTGCTTTAAATATTTGAGAATCACATTGAATTGATTATAATTTCCCATTCTCAAGAGCTACTCTCATTCTCTGCTTTCTGATTATTGCAGAGGTGACACAGCATTCTGCAGCGTGGAATGCCGTTACCAACAGATTTTGATGGATGAACGAATGGAAACATCTCCTGCTTCTCCTCCATCTTCGAGGAGTGCTAATTCTTACGGTGGAATTTTTTTCTGAACCGGTACAGCTGCAGCTTCAAAAGATCAGAGGAATAAGAACCGTCCATCATGTACTGGTCTTTTATAATGTATGTATTGTTTGTATCAGAGGAGCTGTAGGAAAATACACGGCCACAGATGATATAAAAATATATCTCTGTTTTATTCAGAGGCAAAGGGAAGGGATGGGATAGGGTAGACTTTTCTGAGGCATAATGATATGGGATGAGCTTTGTTGTGTGCATAATGCCACAAGTTTTTCAGTTCAATCCCTTGTACAGGGATGGAGCCCAAAAGCTTCCCAACGTACATGAGTTTCTTAATAAAATACTTGCTCGCAGTTAATGGAAGAGAAATCTCTTAGGCCAAAAGAACTGAGTTAAATTTGAAAGGAGGTAGGCATGTTCAAGGCATATGCTCTTCTTCTTTGTTTTGATGGCTGAAAATGCCGGTTACAGTAGGACACCATTGCCCTTTTATTGGTATAATGGCTGAGGATAATCATGATGATTGAGAGCAGATTAGCTAGTGATATTGCAGATTTCTGATGTGTTTTCTACTGATAGTGATTAGGACTTAGCACTAAATGCTGAGAACTTGAGCTCATTCTATGTGTTCTCTGAGTTTTGTTTGAGGATGAATAGTATATTGAAGAATGATATTTATTTTTCCGCTGTTGCTCCACATTATATGGGAAAGATGATGGTTTTGTTTTGATGTTTGACAAAGAAACTTGAAATATTGAGGCTACATATTCTGTTGGTTTTGTTACAGTAGATCCTATTGGTTTGAAATGCTACTTATATTATACTTGGTTCCAGTGTGGTTCAGATCCCTTTATCAAGACAGATAAAAAAAAAATACGAGGTCTGATTGCAATGCAAGATTTGCATTTTCCTAAAATTGTCCTGAACTATGTTTGATAAAATCCTAAAATTGGCCTTAACTCTGATTGATAAATGGGACAGGATCGTTTTTTTGACAGTTCATTAAACAAAACGGGGCCATTAAAACCTGTTCTATGCAATGCCATATTTCTAATGAAGTAACTTTTGCAAGGTGCAGTTTTCCAATGGATCTGACCGAGGGTTTGATCCAATTTTCAAGTGTCAAATGCAAGAATAGGCTAATCGAATTTCCATTTCCAACGCTTCGGCCAGACTACTCCCTTCTCAGGCCACCTATTTTAAACAGATCCTCAGAGATTGCTACTTTATCTGAATATATGAAGTTCATTTGCTGTGGAATGGATGCTATTTCTGTGAAACCTTTTATCGGTCGTTGATACTTAGCACAGCAACTATTATAACTGCAAATCCTTAGTGCATTTACTGAAATTTGTACACAGATTGGCTGTATGGGACTTTTATACCTCTCATGTTGTGAAGCCAAAGCAAAACATAGCAGAAAACAAGAACAGCAAACAACACATTTGACATAGTGATTTATTTAAGTATATAGGGGCTAAATCTGGAAATCTAAATCTGGAAAAAACCACAGACAATGATTATCAGCTTTTACTCACAATTATCCTCTACCTCTTCTATGGGTATGCTCTTATATATAGCATCTATCACTCAGTTACACAAATTGATCATGAATAGATCACATARTTACACGAACAGTTCATAAGTATATTACATGCATATGCATCTGCATGTGACCCCATTAGAAAAATTGATTGRCATGTTTCCAACATAACAATAAATGTATAAATCTATTCCACACCTTTAAAAACTCCAAACATATCATACCAAATATGTAATTTAAACTATTAAAATCTKCAATTCCATATATCTTTCTGAATTTCTAGTAAAATTTCCAATCAAAAATTTTGAGTAAAACTTGTAAAAAAAATAACATAAAAAAGTTAAAAGCTGAAAACGTAAATATGACGTCATAGCAATTTTAGTGTATTCGGAATCATATTCATTTTTTTGACTTTGTAAGTCGACCTGTACAAGGAGTAGAATTAGAGCTTTGTGCTCTGCTTGATTAAATTAAAGTGTGATGTTCCCTTTGTATATCTGTGAAGTTCAGAATTGTGGTCAACGTTGTCAGATGAGGTGTATTAGTTTAAAATATTGATAAAGTTCAATTAGTTTACGCTGACAATTTTATTAAGGATGAGATTTCCAAAAATATTGATAAATTTCACGATATTGGAGAAATTATTTGTAAAAATAGGAATGCCTTGTTTGCTATAAAACAGCCCTTTCAGCATATCTATCAATACGTTTTTTTAGCTTTACCAACATATGACATGGCTGCGCTCTTTAAAGTTTCAATCGTTATATATTCTATCTTTCTTTATAGTATATGAATAAGTAGTGTTTGTTATTATTTATTTTAACATTTTTTTTTGGTTATTAACATATACTAGGAAACTAGATTTAATTTGAGTTTATTATAAGTTTCACTATGTGCACATCACATTTCGAGGGCATAACGATAAGTTAATTGTTTTGTTTTTTTCCAATCCTGACATTTAATAAATAGGCATAATAAAACTTAAATTATTTATGGTTTTTTAATTCTACATATTGAAAATCATCAAGAATTAATTGGCCAACTAATGTTTCTTAACATTTATTGCTTGCTAGTTATCTTATTTTTTGTCACTACTCAATGTTTATTCCTCGCCATTGCTCAACATTAATTCCCCACTACTACTCAACAATCATTACATGTTTTACTATATCACTCCAAGGTTTATGACACAACTATCCCAACACTGTCCCACTTGTCATATACTTTGCAAGAGTATAATGGAGAATACATCAAATTGTGAGCTAACTGCTAAGGGCCATAAGGCCCATAGACTCACAACACCACTTCAATTTACATGTGCTCCCTGATTTCATCAACGCATTTGCAATAGTCTGCAAAGTGTCAATTTTCTCTAGTATCACCTTTTCATCCTCTACCATGTTCCTAACTAAATGGTTATATCTACATGCTTTGTCTTCATGTGAAAAGTCAGGTTCTTAGCCAGACAAATATCACAATTTCTATTGCATTGAACTATTATAGCTCTATGACTTGGTTGTATTGTTAAACATAGTTTCATAAGCCAAATGGTCTCCTTAGAGGCATGAGTAGTTGCGATATACCCTGTCTCTACATTTGATGAAGCTACCACGACTTGTCGCTTTCTCATCCAACTCATTGCTCCACCAAACAATCAAAACATGTATCCACTTGTAGACCTCCTTCTATCTACATCCCCTACCAAATTAGAATCCACATAACCCTATATATCCACTAAGTGTAGGTTCCCTGAAACATCACTATGATAACAAATGTAATATTCAAAAGTACCTTGCAAATACCTAAAGACCCTCTTTACTACAACCCAATATTCACATCCAGGATTAACCATGAATTGAATCAAGGCTCCCACTTTTTGGGCAATGTACGGTCTAGTACAAACCATACCATACATCAAACTACCAACTGCACTAGTATAAGAAACATAATCCATATCCTCCATCTTTGTGGGTATTGTAGGACACTTTTCCACTAAAATCTTGGTTCCCACAAAAATCAGAACACTCAATGGTCTGCAATCTACCATGCAAAAATGTTGTATCAAAAAGTTTACATACCTGCAATGGCTCAACCAAATATTTTTATTTCCTCTATCTCTCCTTATCTCCATTCCTAAGATATATTTTGCATTCCCCGAGTCCTTCATATAAAACTGTGTTGAACACTAAGACTTAAAATCACGAATCACATCCTTATTGTTAGCAAAGAGTAAAATTTTGTTTGCATAGAGAGTGATAACAAGGAAATGGCCACTATCTTATTAGTAATACACACAGTGATATGATTTGGATCTTAGAAATCCCAATCCCAACACCAAAAAAACCAATTTTTTGGTACCACAATTTGGGTGACTATTTGAGACCATATAAAGACTTTTTAATTTGCAAACGAATGACTCCTTACAATTTTCAGTGTAGTGGTTTGGTTGTGTCGTATAGATATCCTCCTTCAAATCACCATGTAGGTATGTTTTTTTCACATTCATCTATTCTATCTCTAAATCAAAAGTTGTTGCTACGGATAATAAGAACCTAACAGAGGTTAACTAAGAAATTGGGGAAAAGATCTGATCAAAGTCTATCCCTTCAATGTAGGAATATCCTTCTGCAACCAACCTTGCCTTGTGCTTTTCAATGATGCCTTCTAATTCACTCTTCTTTTTTATGATGCCTTCTAATTCCCAAAGATTGCACATTTTCACACCAATGCCATACCTAATGAAGATACATTTCACAACCTTGTTATCCAACTTCAACCACTTCTCCTTAGGCACATGATCATATGCCTCACAACCAAAAATGCAAAAACACTGATGTGAGGGATTCTTTCCCGTCCAGACCTCCATATGGGTTTTATCCACAAACGTTGATGTGGGAGACTTATTAATCAAGTAACGTGTTGTAGCAACCTCTTTTCCCCAAAACTCCTTCTCTAAGACAACTCCACTAAGCATACTCCTAGCGTTGTCCATCAACATTTTGTTCATCCATTCTACAACTCCATTCTATTGAGGGGTATATGGAGTTGTCTTATGTCTTTCAATGCCATTCTCCTTATAAAACTTATCAAACTCCACAAAACAAAACTCATTTCCATTATCATCCTTAACACCTTAATCTTCCTACCAATTTGATTTTCCAAGAGATATTTAAACTCCTTAAACCAATGACAAACCTCAAATTTAGTTCTAAGAAAATATACCCATGTCCTTCTAGAACAATTATCCATGAATGACACATGATACAAACCCTTAGAAACTGAAGGAACTTTAACTAGACCAAATACATGAAAATGAATTAAGTTCCACAACCCAAAAGATTTATGAGAACTTGAATAAAATTGAACACAATTTTTTTTTCCATATATGTAATGCTCGCAAAAATCAAATTCAAAAGCACAATCATTCAACCCATCCTGACAAGTTTTTTTCTTTTCAAGTCCCTTCTCACCTATATGGCCCAATATTTGGTGCCATGGCATTGTCTTCTCTGCGTGTAATTTTCTTTCTAAAGAAAGAGTTTGTTTAGGTACCAAAAAACATGACCATTAGAAGTAGACCTATTTTATGATTGCAAAGGTGTAGATCCTATAAATATCTCCACTGTAAAAATTGAAGAACTATTACACTGAATGGTATGTGTATCACACTGGAACAAAGTGCCTACATGAACACCCTTAGTGAGCACCATAGCTCCTCAGACCATCTTACACCCTTTGTCAAAGAAAACAACATGCACATCAACATCATTACGTTTACTTACTGATAGTAGGTTTTGTGCTAGTCTTGGAATGTGAAAAACTCCATTGATCCCCTTCACTCTTCCATTAGGGAATCTAATCAAGTGCCATGGCCAACTATGCTGAGAGGAGAGTCCTCACTAAGGTATACCATCTCACCATCATACTTCTCATACACTAAAAATTAGTGTCAATGGGAAGTCATATGGAAGGAAGCTCTAGAGTCTATCAACAAAGCACTCTAGTTTGCATGGGTTGTCAAAGCCGCAAAAAAGGCATCTCCACCATCCTCTTGAGAAGATTTTTTAGACTCATCATCATAATCATTCTTTTCCTTCTTATTATTTTTTTCTCTTCCTTGTAGTTTCTTCTGAAATGTCCAACATTGTTGTACTTCCAACATTTTACCTTGGACTTTCTAGGAGACTTATGTCAAACGTGGGATTTGGATTCTCCCTTTTCTCTCTTCTTACCTTCTTGTCTTTCTCCTTGGATATTCCATGAACATCCAAGGCTTCATTGGTGGATTCAAAAGCTTTATGCCTCACCTCCTCTGAGAGTAAAGCAACCACAAACTCATCAAGCACTAATGTCTTTATAGTGCTTCCAATGGCCATTACTAAGTTGTCATATGAATCTACCAGAGAATACAAAAGGGTCATACAATGATCCTCCTCATCCATCTTCACTCTGATTGAGATCCACTAGGTCTCAATAGTATTAAATGCACTCATGTGCTCGACTACAGAATCACCATCATCCATCCTCAAGGTGAACAAATTTTTCTATAGAAAATGTTTATTAACTAGGGATTTGGCCTAGTACAAATCCCCCAACTTCTTCAAGAGAGTTGATGTGTTTTTTTCTTCATAAAAAATCAACAATACCGAATCGACTAAACTAAGACTAATAAGGCTTCTCACTTTTCTCTTCAACACAACACACTCTTTCTCTTTCATACCAGTGGGTTTGGTTCTAGACACTGCAACTCATAGATCTCAATCTACAAGAAGATCCTCCATCTTGAACTTTCACAACCTAAAGTTAGTGCCATTAAACTTCTCCATTTCTAATCTAAACATTATTTCCATTTCTCCGCAACGATATTTCCTTTTGTGTAGGCTCCCTCTCAAACCAATATTAATTCAAAAAACATTGTTCCTAACACCTTGGATTAGAGGTGATCATGCTTTGATACCAAATGAAAGGAATCATAGGCGCGAAATATGCTTCATACACTGACCAATGGGATAAGAATGTGCAAAAAAAATTAAACAAACAGTTGTAGATGATAAGAAAAAAATTAATGAAAGAAATAACAAACCATTACACAATGATTTCCTAGGGAAAATCCTTTTAGGAGAAAAAACCCACACCCTAAAGCACGCTCAATGTATTATTCAACAACTAAATGACTACATTACATTACAGAGTCTCCATGCTTTCAACAAGAATGTTCAATAACAACATAAGGATTCAAAAGTGACAACATAACAATAAATTAAAAATCACACAATGTTTTTCTCCAACCCTAGCAATCAATAAATAGACATAACAAAATTGTAAACCATTTATGGTTTTCCAATTCTACATGTTGGAAACCATCGATAATTAATTGACCAACTACTATTACTTAGCATTCATTGCTTGCTAGTGATCTGCATTTATTCCCTATTACTACTCAACATTTATTCCTTGTTATTGCTTAACATTTATTCCCTACTACTATTAAACAAGCATTACCTACTTTACTACAAGACTACAAGGTGAATAACACACATCCCAACATATAAAATCTAAAGTATAATCTTAAACAAATTACCCCTCAATGTTTGTCATCATTCCTCCCTCCCATGGTGGAATATTAAAATTGAAATAACAAATTCCTTTCTCACATATAAGGCTATTGATGGATACAAATGCCTTTAAAAGAATCATCCTACACCTTAGGTATTATATGCAACACGGTTTCATTCTATGTTGTCTTTTTAGCTACTTATACTATGAAAAATTGAAATCTTGTGTAAATTTGGATTGAATTTGCTAAATATATTGTTAATTGAAAAATTTGTGTAAATTTAAATTTGATTATGTATTGTTAATTGAATTTTATATTAAACAATATAATATAAATAGAGATTAGTAAGTTTACATTAACACTATTGAAAAAGATAAAAAAAAATAGAAATATAATTATCTTATTATATAAAATTATAGAATTAAGATAAATTTATATTAATTTATTTTATCATAAAATTTTTAAATTTAATTTATTAATATTATAAATATGACACATCTATTTAAATTATAAATATCTACTTTCAATACAATAAATTTGCTTTACAATTTTTTTTCAAATTAAATTTTAAAAATTTGTAATATACCAAAAAAATCAACCATTTTTCATTATTCATAAAAGTTAAACTTGTATATCACAACACACTTGAACAGACTTTGATTTCCCTTTTTTACATTAACCGTACAAAATTCACTAAAGTATCTATTGTATCTAGGATAGAGACTTCAAATGAGTAAACTTGATTTTTATTTAAATGCCTTAGGATAGAGAGCCACTAATGTCTCTTTCAGCGGGCATGGAAGCAAGAGGTCCCACCTTTAGGGTTGGAATTTTATATTCAATCAGTCCTTCATATTTGATGGTTTTCATAATTCTTATACCCGATTTAACATTACAATGTTAACAATTTCTCACAAATTTTTATCGTATTTGACGGGCAAATTCCGACCCTGCCCACCCAACGAAAGAGTAAAAGCCACGTTGCACCAAAATCATTTACTCGCCACCTTCTGTGCATTCTAATCATATCACTTTATATTCATCTATTTTAATGGTTCACAAAACGGCGGTGGGCTGAAACTTCCTCTTAATGCCACTTGCCGTGGACATAGGGAGAAGTTGGCGAAATGGGGAACAATTCATTTTTTTAATTTATTCATATTTAAAATTAATTAAAGCAGAGTCTCCCAACAAATCAAATGAATTACGTTTCTCAAAGGCAATTATTACGTTTCGCAAAGGCAGGTTCGTTTCTGCTTTTTGAGTGATGGGATTGGTGGAAAGAATTATGGGCGGGCCCACCTTGCACGGCCTTGCACGGCCCTGTAGAAATTAAATACGATAAAGATGACGTCATCGACCTGAAATGGTATGAAGTTAAACTGACCGTAGTTGGGTCGATTAACTCCTGTAATAAGTCGAGGTCATGGAATCGCTTTGTTTATGGCATCACGTTTCGCTTTAGTAATCTTAAAGTAAACCTCATTATGAAATTTTAAGTTTAACTTGAATGTTTTTGTTTAATTTTAGGTTTAGATTGAATGATTTTTATGAGCGATTTGGGAGAGTAGAGATTTTGGAGCCAAGATTGATGTGTATTTAAGATTTTCTTTTTTCTTTTTGAAGGTGGCAAAATTGATTGTAATTCAGTTGTTAACTAGTAATGAGGATAATGATCAATAGTCGCTACTCGTGAATATAGGTTGATTGATCATCGTTATTAAAAAAGAATTATGCCATCTGAAATGACTTATTAGTGGTAATGTGTACATAAGGAGGTAAACTTCTATTCTTGCTAGATGTCTTTAGGTCTTGGGTCGTTAAACATGTTTCTTTACAGCTGAGTAAGACGAGCTCTTAGCCAATTAGAAGTAGTTTTAGGACTCACTATAGAACCAGAAGGCAGTTTTAGACTAGATAATATCCACAAGAAAGCCAGTATCCCTTGTGTTCATCACTAAGACTATGTCCAGTAGAGTCATGTGCTTTCTAGTAGCATATAACCTTAGTCCCATACATGAGACCATATGTTAACCCCTATTACAATTTAACCTCATGCCTGAAAGGTAAAACACCATCAATCTATGTATACATGTAATAAGTTGTCTATCATTTTATTTTCTATAAGTTTCAAGTTACAAATTTATTACTATAAGGGTGTTTCATTTTATAAACTTTGATTTGCTTTGGGTTAAAAATAGAACTTATAAATTAGATTTTGGGGTTGGAAAGTTTGTATAATTTGTTAGGAGAAAATTTGGGCAGGAGGCTTCAATTTGAAGATTACATATGAAAATTTGTACAAAGCTTGAAATGTGATAGATATTTGACATTGCAAAGATATGGTACAGTCAAGGTTTACCCAAAAACTTTCATATCCCAACCTTGACTCAAATATCATAAGGGTCACACCTTTTCTTACCTTACTGATTTCTTATTCTAAACTAGCAAAGAAAAGAAAATAAATTGATAAGCCTACCACTGTCATAGTAGCAACAACTTATTCTCTCGTAGATTATCTCCAACATCTAACATATTTATTTTGCAAACAATTTATTTCCAACTTTTTCTATTAGCTTAAATGTACATCTTATAATTTCGCAGATAAATAAATATATTTATTCTTTCAAAATTTAAAAATTAGAAGCGCGAAACAACACCGTTATGAAATAGAGAATAAAAAATCCAATCCTTAAGAATTGAAGATAGAAATCCATACACTTTATTTCCAAATCACATTGCTTGTTGTAACATCACAATTTCGAGTTTATGGGCATCCCCTACCCCTCTAACATTAAAGGAGACAATTATGTTTTTGTAACCTTTTGATCGTAAGTTGTTTACCTTCACTAATCTCCCTCTTAGATTGATACTTAGCTAAGATCATGTGAGATTTCCTTCCAATAGTGTCAGGGATTACTTGTCCATGTCTAATTATTGTGTAACTCCCTCCAGCTCAAAAACTAAGTCCTCCTTAGATATCAATAGATAAGAAGAGGTAATGGGAGGTTTATGAACTTGTTTCTTTGTGTCTTTTGTAGAAATGTCATCCATGGCCTCATAGGGATTTTGTGTGGTCCAAAAAATAATCCTTTAAATTAATTTTTTTCTAAAAACCTTTGTCTTGTGTAGCCACTTCAACCAAAACTCCAATATCCCTCAAATCCTACATATAATTCTCCCCTCCAATCTCTCCCCAACCCTACTATCACCATTAGGGGGTTTCTGAGAGCCAACAAAGTTCTTCAATAAGATCAATATTAGGATATGCAGATATCTCAATGCATGAAGGTAATGGGTGGCTACATGGAGCTTCAAAAAGACACAAGGAAGGATCCATAAGATGCATTCCTTGTGTAATGCAAGGCAACTTTGAGTTGGGTGCTCCAATATTATCTAGGCCTTGCAAACCAAGAATATGACTATCTGCCCCTCCCAAATGCTCTGCGACAACCTCATATTTTCCATCTTTGACCCCGATCCCTCCATGAGAGTCGTCTTCCCCTTCAATTCTTTTATCCAAGACTTTTTGTGTCTCCTTCCTCCACTCCCCACATTCATGCAATATGCCGATAAGTGCCCTACCTCGTTAAAAAAGTTGCACCGAAATGGAAGCTTCTAGTAATCAAGCTTCTGCTTGAATTTCCAAGGCCCCCATTCGATCTCAATGTCTTCCAAGAGGCCTTCTCATAAGTCTAACTCAACCAATAATTTCATGTCATTCTATGGTTTGTCTTATCCAACCACTCGTATTGAAAAGCAATGAATCACCCTATAGCATTCCCTACTTTCATTATTTTTCATTCTAAATTTTGAGGGGAAATCCAAGTAAGAGCACCCAAACAATTTGTAGATAATCCCACTCCCTACGAGGGTCAAAAACTTGGTGTAACACCTCTCCATGAGATACTATGAAATATTATTTGTGCATTTAAGTACATATGCATTAAGAGCTATATTGCAAACAAAATTATGTTGCTCTTTAAATAGAATACATACAACATAACTATAACTCTTTCACATTTGTCAAATGATTGATTTTTTGAATTTAAACAATCTTTCTTCTTTTCAGGATGAGTTTAACTAGGAAATGAGTAGCATCATAATTTATTGTAAGATTTAAACATTTAAACATAAAAAAACAAAATACTAAGAAAAACACCTTCATCTCGGTTAAATATGATCAATTGTAGGGTAGTCCAACAAGTAGTAGGAAGATGTCTCTAAATCCTTCTTTCACCACTTGCCTCGAACATAACAAAATTATCCTTTGAGCCAACAAGGAGCTTAGCCAGGTTCCTAGCTCCAAGAAACGTTTTAATCTATTGGCCCTCTGTGCTTGTGACTCCAGGAACAATAATGTGCATATGTTCTAAGAAGATTGCCACAAGAAAATATTCCTTCCAAGAATTACCCAATCTCTCAACAAGTTCCAACCTCTTAACCTCATTTCCTCCTCCTCAACACCACTTATTCCTCTCTATTTATCAAGTTTCCATGCCCCCTCTCCAAGTTTCCTCAACCACCCTCATTAATAACCATCAACCTCCCCTTTCTAGATTTGTGAGAAAAAGTTAAAAAAAAGAAAGATTAAATGACTTACATAAAATGACAATAAATAGAATGCAAAGTCTTTCTTCTCATGCTAGCTTATAATGCAACTTGACAATTTTCTCCAAAACTTATGACAACCCAACATACCCATTTAATTCATCATACGACAAATAATCAAAGTCAATGAGGGTATTTAATGCTACAATATATTTATGTATGCAATATAACTTACATTAATTAAACCATTAATTAAATAGTTAATAACCTAGTTTAGTAATTAATATGTCAAGTAATTGTACTAGTGTACATGTGTAGGGTATGTGTGTATAGCTAGCATACACAGCTTGTGCATGTACTAGAAATAAACAATCACTACCTCTAGTGCATAGTTCGTGTATGATCACAACAAAGCATGCATCATAGCAAATAAAGTAAATGTGTCATTCAATGATGATAACTAACAAAATTACAATAATTCATCAATAGTTTATCATCACACATAAAATATCAAAATATAATCAAAATTAGTGTTCTAAACATGGTAGGAACCAAGTGAGGAAACAAGAGTGGTACATATAATCTTCAAGTAGCATTCTCATCTGAATTTGAATAATCCTTCCTCCCTAACCTACTTCCATCTTCCACATCATGTCCTTTCCTCGGATGGACTATGCTAGAGCATTAACTACATTGAACTATCCTTGGATAAAACTCATAAGTGGAAGTATCAATTGTCTTGACCAAGATTCCCCAATATGTAATCGAAAGTCACCATCACACATCTAAGGGAGTGTGGCTTAACACAAACTTCCTACAACTCTAGGTTATGGAGGATAAACGATGGGAAATACCTCCACCCCTCTTGATAAAACTAAGGTCAATATGAGACTCAGTGGGTAACACCTCCACCTTTCCTAATAAAAATAGGGTCAACACCCTATATCAAGCCATACTATGCAACTATTTTTCTTAGAGTCCTGTCATTGAAAAACCATTATGGGTAAGTTGCGCATCCTCTCAAAACCACACTTACCACAAATCATAGCAATATTTGAAATCATAAATTAAATAATGAGTAACACTTATAGTATATGTTATATTCCTTATTTCTACGGCATCCAAGTTTCCTCAGCACTATAGTCATTTGGCTATTACATAGCTCATCAACTTGTAGGTTAGTTCACAAATCCTCATATCCATGCAGACACATCACAAATTTCATATGAGAATCCATCTTTGTATTAACATTCAATAAGAAATGTATGATCATTTACACCATGCTTTGTGTCATATGTTATATGTTCACAACAAATTTTGAACATGTATGCATGCATCACAATTCCACAATTTAGTTTGCATGTTTAAACAAATCACATAACTATCATTATCATGAAATTATAACAACAAAAATAATATTATACAACACATAAATAGATCTAGATGTACACATATTAAATGTTTGTATCAGAGTAATTGAGCCCAAATAGATACCAAGCAATGAATTACTAAGATGAGCAAAAATCAAAGTTCTAACTGACTAAGGCCAAAATATGGGGCATTACATCGGTGACCAATGCTTGAGACATAGACCAAGTGGCCCCCACAAGAAATCCCTCTCCAACACCTTACCAACATCCTCCTCACTCTGCAAAATAAAACAAATGCAATTTCACATTAGAATGTGGAACAAAGGTATGTAACCTAGCACAAACTTCTAGTGGTCACTTAGTGAACCCTTGAAAGACTCTTCGTTAATAAATTTTCCCATAAATATCCCCACTACAACCTTTGACATCAAGCTCTCCACCTCAGAAAACTAGACATTGTGTCTCATCACCATTTTGACATGGTCTCGTTTCACCCTGATACACTTTCATCATCGAGGTTGCTTCAAACTAGAACCCTTCCTAGTCAAAAGGACACAACTCATCTCTCCACTTTCTAACCTTTCTTCATCTCTATATTCTTCCAAAACTAGACCATCTTTTGGAATCCCTCTAGAACCTTCTCCACCAAAAACCTTCTCTAAATTATCATCTTGAGTCTATAGAATTTTACTAGGAGAAGGAGCCACCCTAGCTCTGGTCACCACTGAAGGCACATTCAATACAAATGAACCAATAATAAATTTTCCATTGCATCGAGACTGGTGGTAACCTAGAGACTTCAATTGAACTCGATCCACCGACAACTTGTGAACTAGTGTAACCTTTTATAATCAAGTATTTGCGTCACTTTGTGAGCCATGTGGCCAATCAAATGGGCCTCCTATCTTTGGATCTCCATACTTCATACTTCAATACTTTGTTAAATTCCTTAGAACTTTCCCATATTTCCAGAAGTTCATCTTTTGACCTGAAAATGGAGTTTGTAGAAATGTCCTCCCCCTTGCCATAATTTACCAATTCAATCTCTTTGTCCATGGTGAAAAAACTAGGGTGAACACCTTAGGAAAAAATGCTTCTTGTTGGGACTCAGAAATGTCGTATTTTCATCCACCTTTCCCTTCACTATTCCTTACATTTCATCGCCCAATTAAACCTTCGTCATATCATTTTCATAAATACATTTGGGTTTCACATCATTATTTTCCACTTTATTCATTTTAGTATTAAAAGTGAATTTATGATTAAATATTAGAAAATATACATGTTTTCATATATATCTCAATTATGTGTGAGCTTTGTAATGTGTAGGAATATGTGGATGATTAATTCAAAGAGACTTCTCGAATATCTCTTCCATTATTCCAAAGGAGATAATTATTCAAGCCTCTTTTCAAGGAGAAGATCATGGAGATTTGGTTAGAATATATTTCGCCTAACACTTCTTAGCTGCAGAAAACATAGGCGTTATTCCTCCATCAATTACAGACCCACCTATGGTTGTTCCTTCCACAAATGCCTGGTTTCATTTCGCCCATTGCATACTTGCTAGTCTATTCCATTGTGTGACACAATCTAATGTTTCTTGAGAAGTGACACTTTCTATGAATCCTTTCAAATCTAATCCATTATACTTGTGCCTCTTTGCATAAAAAATCATAGATAAATCCTCTAATATTCTTAGGCATTGTGGTCTGCTTTCTTATAACCTCTATAAGTTGTTTTTGACCCCCCGCTCAGGTTTATGATCTTTACATTCACTAACTATTGTAAAAATATGAAGTATGCTTGTGGGTCCTTCCTCACAAATACTTGATCCATTCCTTTAGGTTGATCTTGTTAGACACCTTTGAAGTGATTAATATTGTGATGATGTATATACGTGTGCCCCTAGAGTTGTTGTTTCTCACTAGCATGCCTTGAAAAATTGCATACTAGTGAGAACCTAACATTGATTTACAACCCAAACAATTAGAAGAGGGATGATAGTTAGAAAGACTATGTTAAACATTTTACAATAAGATAGGTTTGTGATTCTAGTCGTGGGAAAGTCAGGTTCAAACACAATTAAATTCCCTTTGGTGATCCTATTTACTTGATTCTCTGCACTTGATTTATTCGACTAATTACATTATATATTTTTTGGGTCCATTTTTTATGTTTAGTGCAGGTAGATTTTTCATGCAACAATTTTGTAAATAAGTCAATGTAACATTCACCATTTGAAATGCTATATGAACACAATATAAGTAGAATTATGAATTTAATTGACTTACCAATAGAGGTGAAAAGAAGCCATGATGTTGAAGAATTTACATAAATGAGAAAAATGCATGCATAGGTATAAATTGTATTTGAACAAAAGGACAAAGAACATACGAAGCATTTATATGTGGGTAAAATCATGAATCTGGATAACACTTTCATGAGAATCAAGTCTAAAAAATTGCTAACGATACTTTTCCAGCTGAACTATTGAATTTTTTCGACTGAACTATTGAATTTTTCGGTTGAAAAAGCTTTTGGCCGAAACATTTTTCGGCCGAAAGCTAAATCTAATGACACCCTCTAAAGTCATGCGACATTTTTTTTTTTTTTTTGTTAAAACTAACTTTCAACCAAAAACCTGTAGCTATGACACTTTTCAGAAAAGTATGTGTTCACTTTAGCTTACTCCAACTTCAGAAAATAGTGAATCCCTTAAAATACTGTGAATCTGGTTTCAGAACTAGTACCAATAGTTGTAGAATTGAATCTACTTTCATTTGATACACTTTGCATTCAATTTAATTGTTTTTTAGTATTTTTGGTTAATTTTATAAAAACATGTATGCATATTATTTTTAGATGACATAATGATTCAGTAAAATGAAAAATAAATATCTGCAATAATACACGGTAAAAAATTATGGAAAATGTATATTATATAACCTTTCATTGTCCTCTTCAAAAGGGCATTTTTAGATTTTACTTTTAAATAAAAATTAAGGAAGATACATGGAGTTGAACTAAACGTGTTTAAAATATGCAACTTTTTCAGATAGGTCAAATTCAAAAATTGTAGTAATTATAATATTCATCTATTGTCTTCAAAACTATAGTCATATTTTAATAGAGTCTGTTTGGATTGTTGCAACATTTTTTTTTTCATAAATAAAAGTTTAATAATGAGTAAATTGACGTCAATAAACATAACTCATTCTCAGTGCCTTCATTTTTAAGGAACATATTGTCAAACAATCGCTAAATTGACATATCAAATGTCAATAAACAAATTTCAAAAAATAATCAATAGAAAGTTAAAAAACATAACAAGTTTGGTTTTTACTACAAATTAAATTCTAAATAAATAAATAAATACTTTTGTTTACCAGAAGTTGAAAAACTTCTGAAAATTCTATTTTATTTTCTCAAAAAACAAGGAAAATAGACACCCACATTCATGATTTTACCCATGCACAAAATGTTTAAGTTTGTTGTGGATAGAAATACAACTATGGTACATATATGAAAGGAGTGTTAGATCCCATGGTTTGGTTCATTGGTGTTTAGGGGGTACTTTTCTCTTCATGTCCATGGATCTATGCTTAACTACGTGCCTCAGTTAGAGATGTTGCACTTTGCACCTGGCCTTACTAAATCGTGTTTCCTTGGGGTAGTCCCCCAAAATTTTAACCATGTAAAAAATATGGAAGGAGTGTTATCTCATAGGAACATATAATAAATTAAACATATGAAAACTTTGGTTATGTGTGATCGAAAATAAATTTAGACAGAATACATACAAGGTAGAGTTGCATGAAGAATTTGGCATATCAACGTGTAAGGTTTATTTTAGTACCACAAAATTAGAGGAGAAGAAGAAGTAGGTATAATGGTTGATAGCATAGTATTATGTCAATGAAGACTAGAGATATAGAAGTGTTAGATGAAAAAGTTATGTGAATATGTGGCAAAAGGTACAAGTAGTATTTAGTTAAGTTCAGGAACATAGTCATAGAAGAAAGTACTTGGGTTTTTTAAGAAGAGCACCAAATATTTTGAAAGAAGGTGGTGAATGTTAATGAAGACTGATGTGTAATAAAGGATTAATGACATAAATACTTTTCTCGAGACCTTGATTTGATGTTTTAGTTAAGGATCCCTACCTATGTATAAACAATGTTGAGTTTTCTCTAAATGATTGTTATTATTAATATCTGTATAAGGCCTAGGATGTTCCATGGGACTATAAAAGTTACACTAAAGAAAAGACATTGTATGTGCGAAAGCATCCCAAGAAAATAAAATTTATAAAGTCAGGTATAGAACCAAAAACTCAAAAAAGTAAGAAAACCAGTGCACTAATAGGAACCAAGAGAAAGAGCTTCACACTGAAGCAATTGAGGTGACATGCTTATTTGGGACATTTCTACCATTTGAGGTGAAGGGATTTACTAAGGGATTTTGTGTTTTCTAAGACAACAATTAAATATGTTAGTGAGTTGGTCAAATTGTCTCTTCCTACTTAGGCTTGGCTAAAAACAAGAAGTAATGACTCAAATGTGGGTCACTTTAGAAGATTTGTCTTAAGAAATATAATGGTGTATGTCAAACATGTTAAGTACCAAATATTTGAATACAAACACACCACAAAAGATCCAAGAGAAATATAGAATAAATCGCCACTTTATTAATGAAAACCCTTGAGGTAGGGCAACACCATAAAATGGATCCTATTATGGAAGGGATCCTCTCAAGTTCACTTGCCTCTTCAAGGGGGAAACCTTCTAATGAGCTTCAACTCCAAATACAATACTTCTCATCTTTTTTCATTACATTGCTTGAACCCCTTTATATAGTGCTACCAGCCACCTGAGAACATTCTAGAGGAGGAATCTTCTAGAAGTAGAACCTTCTAGTAAGTCATCTTACATTCATTATATCTAACTACCATAGTGGGTCTTATTTAATAATATAGTGGACCTAGTCCNAACTACCTCTCTAGCTACACTACATTCCACCCCCCTTATGAAAGCATTGTCTTCAAGGGTTGTTATGAGGGTGTACACCGATATACCATGGTCCCATAGATATGTGTGGACCATAGTGTTAAAGTAGACTAGAGAACCAAGGTCCCATGTAGAAATGAAATCCACCGGATTGAAGTAATCCCACCGCCAATGTAAATCGGGGTCCCATGTCCAAGTGCTCATGTGAACTCCACACAGAAGATATTGAAACCCAATAACCAACTGAAAATGATGCTCCAAATACTAACACCTATCATGTGGATCCAAATAAGAAGATCCATCCACATAGTGGGAAAGGGTCGTAGCTGAATCTGGAAGGAATAATACCACTTTAGAATATGCAGGTTTGACACTGGTAGCCATAACTAGCTTCTGATTTGTCACATTGATGTTCTCTACAGAAGGTGGAGTAGATTCCTCAAATAAAATATGAAAGTGGTTATTTGTAACGTCCCCATCTACCCAATCCGGGAAACGCCACTACAATTCTGCTTTGAAACATACCCAACCTCCCATAGGTCAGGCACGCCACACCAAGAATGCACCTCTTGGATGATTTCGAAACTCTAATAACAATTAATTAATAAAGAAGCATGAAATACATACATGCAATGATCAAGATTCATACTACAACACAAAAGACATGCACAATATAAAATGCACAACATTAACTAGAAAGCATGCATATTATAAGTACAAATCTCAGATACAATCATTTAATGCACAACGGAAATAAATACAGAAGAAAATGAAACCATAGCAGAGAGCACTTATCTTTTATAAAAGAAGACACCAACTAGTTGCAAACCAAGGACCTTCCACCCAACCATAGACACTGTTGTTCCAAGTCTCAACAACAATGTCACCGTCGAGCCAGGACTATGAATCCACAAGAAGAGTTCCAGAGTGTTACTTGGCTTCCCAAACCAGTCAACACTCAATCTTTCACAAGCTTCTCTAGTACTCATAACAATCCAAGTACCCAGCTCTCTTCTACCCAGCGTGCACCACCCAAGAGAATGGACCTCCACCCTTCTCTGCCATGCAATCCCTCAGGAAGTCCTTCTCCTTCCAGGGCTCCAGTGTAGTTGGTCTAGAATCTCCATGCTGGGACTCTCAGGACTCGCAACTGTGATCAACGTTGAACACATGGAAAGCATCTCAGACATGCATGCCTCAAATCATGGATGGATTACACCAACAATCTCTATAGACAAAAAAACCATGGTTTTTCTTCAATGGTCCGATTTCCTTTCCCAAGCCAAGAAACGAAAATGAGGAAGGATGAGTGAGTGAAGGAAACAATGGAGTGCAGACTCCACAAGAGAGGATGAGAAGTGAAAAAAATGGGTGAATCAACGCATGAGGCGACCAACAACAGTGCAAAATGGGGATGGGAATGAGAGTGAGTGAATGACCAAAACATATGAGAGAATTAGCCAATTGGGGAACCCATTCCACAGACCAGGGACGAGTTTTTGTAATTCATGGGGATCAAGAACCACTTGGCCTTCCCCCAA
>JASDQU010738867.1:64591-76463 GCA_032191745.1 Picea mariana
TTTGGCCACTTCATCGCGATGTGGGCAATATCAAGTGTAGTGATCATCTCCACAAATGAGACATGGGAATTTCGGTTTTCATTGTGGTTTTTTTCCGGCAGCAGGGGTTTGTGGTTGGGTTTTGGGTTGTTCGTTGTTATTATTTTTCTTTGGTTTATTTTTCACTTTCTTCTTGCCCCCAAGTTGTTGTGAAGGTGTTGATTGGACCGCATTCACATCAGAGACCTGAGTTTGAGGGGGGGTAGAAGAGGGTGCAGTCGGGCTGGGAGTGGGTCGCTGAATTGTTCCAGTCGACTGGGTCGTAGATTGGGTTTTGACAGAGCCAATAACTCCATTCGCATGGGAAGCATACGATGGTTTGGATGGATCGTTAGTGGCACGGGTAGCATTCTGTATCAACTCATACAGAGTACCAGATTGTGAATAGACTAAGTCTAAGTACTGAGCTCGGGCAATGGCTTCTTCCTCAGTGACTACGCCGCCCATGGCAACATCATGAGCGATCTGGGGTAATAATGATTTCGTGAACCATTCTGCTAACAATTGATCAGGAATGACCTCTTTGATTAGCCTTCGTTGTCGTCTCCATTCATGGATATGATCGGAGATATGTATGGAAGTTGTCTGGCGAAGGGAGGTTAATAGTTTAGTACCTGTCTCATATCGAATGGGTAGTTGGAAGTGCGTGAGGAAGGACATGGAAAGGAAGTTGAAATCGTGAAAAGACGCGCGTGGTAATTCAATATACCATTTCATTGCAGAACCCGTAAGTGTTCATTGGAAAAGATGCAAACGGATAAAATCGTCCATGAGGGAGTTGGATGAACACCACAAATGGAACGTCATCACGTGGTTGTTTGGGTCTCGTCCGGACTTTCCGTCGAATTTTGGGATGTCAGAAAGAAGTTTAGCTGGAATAGCTGGCCAAACCGGAGAATGATAAATAGGATCATTCGTTAACCGAGATAAGTCTGGAAGATCCAGGGTAGCCAGAAAAGGGAGTTGTCGATTAATCTGTGGGTAATGTTGGTGTGGCAAAGGGACACCAGTGGGGCCTATTACTGGGTTATGTGGATAATTATAACTAGTGGGTCCTCTCATGTGAGGTTGGTTTTGACCAGAGTACATAGGATTTGAGGTATTTTTAGAAGCATGTGTGAGCGGAGGATAACTGGATGGGTTTTGCGGGTTATAGGTTGGGTTTGGAATTTGTCCATAAGGGGGTTGTTGCGAAGTCTGAGTATTTTGTCCTGCCGAGGACTGTGGGTTTCTTTGAAAAATGACGTTCCACGGATTGGGTGCGGCAGACACATTTTGTCCGTGCGGTTGATGGTAGACTCTGGATTGAGGCTGCCCCCTGAATGGAATTTGTCCTCTGATGGGAGGATGCCCCCCAGTTTGAGGTAGAGTTCCGAAAATTTGAAAGCTAGACGTAGAAGACTGACTGGTACCACCGAGTGGATTAGGACCATCAAGACCGGTCCCTCCGGGTTGTTGGATAGGTATGGAACTTCCCAGTATAACTTGGGTGGTAGTAGTTTGGGTAGTGGTAGTAGTGGAAGCATTCAAAGCCCTGAATCCAAAAGAGAGTGTGGGTCTTGGTGTTATTGGTGTGCCAATCGCAGCTTGATTGACTACCGCATTACCGGCGGGAATAGTCGGAATGTGAGGGGCCATCGTAGAATGAGTCGTCTGGAGGGGAATAGTAGAACTTGGACCAACGGACGGTATGTTCGGACCAACAGGTGGTGTGGCTGTAAAAGTGGTGGTACCGGTAAAATGATTTAGGGGTACGGTGTAGGAAAAAGGTACGTCGACACCTTCTCCAGTTCCATAAAGATCTCGCACCAGACGTGGTGGGCTCCGAACAGTGTTTGCGGTCCAAAAAGGGTCATCGGCTAAAGGGTTTTGATGAGACCCAGCCGGAATGTCAGAAGGATTAACGACGACAAATTCACCAGCGGAATTCAGATGTAGGATACGTCGTTCATATCCCTCCGGAATATGGTAAGCTTCTGGAGATTCTGAAACAATTCGAAAATTCTCCAAAGGAGTGGGAACTTCTTCCTGGGAAGTTGTAGTATTTTGAACCTCGCTCTGTTGAGGAGATTCCTTCGTAGAATGAGGGGGTAAAGGGGATGTTTCCTTCCATATTTTCTGGAGGAAGTCCCTATAGCCTCCGCGAGCGTCGTGGAGGGTCAATGTTGGCGAAAAAGAGTCGGCGAAAAAGATCTATGGCCAACTAACGAAAAGAAACAGCATACGCTAATGAAAATATAAGAATCACAACCAAGCAAATAGGACCTTCTTTTGATGACCGTACTAGTTGCTGATGAAATCCAACGTTGTGTGATCAAGTCCAGAAGGGGTGAGGATAGGGTGGAACAGTTACAATGGAAACCTGCTTAACGGACTTACGCCTTGGTGCAAGCTTCCACGCAGTAATTGTGGATTTACCCTCCAAGGAGCCCAAGTGAGTTTGACCAATGTCTGCTCCAGGTACAGTGAGACTTCCCTTCACCGTCACCTTGTGTAAGACCCTAAATATTATGGCCACTAAGGTTACCAATTCGCAGTCAGCCCCTGGGCGGGAACAGTTGAAAGTCCAATCAGAACGTACGAGCAGGGTATCGAGCCCAAAATCAACTAAAAGGATTCCACGTAGTAATTGTGGATTTACCTCGAAGTGACCCCCATAATATGATCTGACCACCACAATCAGTTAAACCACGGAGGGTTAGTCCCCGTAGCTCACCCGAATGCGACCTTGTGCGTAACCCCTGTGTGAGAGGGGGATCCCAGGAAGAATTATATGATGATTGGATTTGACTCTCCCTAACTCAGGATGCTACTGTTTGTTTTGAAAACTTTGGAGAGTTATGCTCACAGCCTAATCTAAAGTACTAAGCCTATTCTACTGTTGGTGGAGGATCCTAGAAAAGAAAAAGTTCTAGATAACTTTTAATTAGCGTTCATTTTAGAGCTGTTCTTTACTCAAAAGGGGTGCATGGAAGTGAAACAAATGGAATTATGACTCAGTCCCAAAAATGCATCAGAGATGATAAGCATTCATTTCTTTTCGATGAACATCTATCTAAGGGAGAGAGAGAGAGTTCTTTTCACTAACAAGCACGAATAAGGAATGTTCTCAAACAATTATTTTTCTCAATCAAATCCTAACGTGATGCTAAAACCTTTTAGATGCCTTCTAACATGCACAATCAATCATGAAGATGTTTTTTATTGTTTGCATATGAATAATGATTAATTCAAAGCAAGGCTTGTCTTGCTAATTATCTTTCTTGGACGAATGAAAATCAGACCAATACAAGCAAGAAACATACAAACAATACACCCTCTCGCCGTAATCAAAACGAAAAAGCGAAAGAAAAGAAGCAATCAAAGAGAAATCAAACTTCACACCCAAAAGAAAAAGTCGAAGAACAATGATCTTTAACCAAAATCAAAATGAAAGGATCTATAGGCCTTTGATGACCTTCACCGGAGTTTTTCGTTCAGTTAATGAGGAGAGAAAGACAATGCATGGGTTTCAAATTCCAAATAACAGAAAAACTCAGCAACAATAGTGAAGAAGGTTACAAAATCCAAACAGTAAGATGTTTGTTCTTCAAGCAAAAGACAGATATCCAAGCTGGAAAGAAGAAGGATTGACTCACTAGGTGACCCAGCAATAGAGGCACAGAGAAAAACCCTGAAAAAGGCAATTCTGGAAGGTTTTTGGCCAAAAGAGGGCTGGCGCTCTGTTGCCAAAGGCAAGGAGCATTATAGCACTCTGTGTAAGGCTATGGGGGAGTGCTGGTGCTTTGTTAACACAAGGACAGGGGCGCCAGGTTCAAAAACTCCCAAAAATGTCAAAAAATTCCAAAAATTGCAATTCAAACTCGACAACTATGCTAAGTATGATGGGGTAGGGAGCCAATCAGCTCATGAAACCAATCAAAAGAGGAGTGAACTATGTTTAAAACAATCAAGGGGTAGAACAAGGTTAATGGGGAGAAAATCGAAACAAGAAACTTTGATTTTGAGGCTATCTCCCCAGTGGAGTCACCAGTTTCTGTTGTAGGAAAATCTCCCTGCGGACAGGTAGATCACCTCTAAGAGATTGACCCTAACTCTAAGACAGAAAATGATTAACGTGGACACTGACTTCCTTTCAAATCTATCTAAACTAACACATGAGAAGGAAGGAGAACATAAGTACCTCTTTATCTACGTTTGTCCCTGCACGCTCCGAGTTACGCTCTGATCCTTTGCTCCTCGCTGAGTCCTGTAGACAAACAAGATACGACCACTTCCTACTCTATTGATGTTAGCTTGAAAATAGATCTATCTATCAATGATAAGTTCATGTAACAT
Source organism: Picea mariana (assembly GCA_032191745.1). Classification (NCBI taxonomy): domain Eukaryota; kingdom Viridiplantae; phylum Streptophyta; class Pinopsida; order Pinales; family Pinaceae; genus Picea; species Picea mariana. Next base: position 68,969 of record JASDQU010738867.1, read on the forward strand.
TAGACACAAACTAGAAAGAAATAGGCCAAGCGTGTCATATTAATGAGAATAACGACAGCAGTACTTACAATCGTAGATGCGAATGCGACAGCTTCATCGGGTCCTCTTCATCTAACCCTTGCTTGAAAGATCCACAACCTGGATGACAGCAGCTTCACTGATTACTCTCCTTTGGCTGACTGTGTGTTTCCTATGAGATCATAGGTTTCATGCAATAATTCTTCCTCCTCCTTCCACCATCATAGAGCTTGCTTATATAGGTTAAGAGGAGCTTAACCTCTTGAGTTATCTTTAGAACAAGTTGGGGAACCTCTTCCTTAGATCAGGGATCTCCTGATGAAACCAATAATTTGAATGCAACTGCCTTCTAATCTTGAAAGATCCTCCCCTTATTCTCCTCAACGGGCCAACTACTGCCTCAGATTAGGCAACGCTCCTGCAAAAGGGGTATCAGAGCGTTGTAGTGCTCCTTGAGAAGCTTAAGGGAAGCGCCCGCACTCCAAAAGTGAGTAGCACTCCTGTAAAAGGGCAGAAGAGCGTTATAGCGCTCCTTGAAGCCTTGTAGGCAGGCGCCAACGCTCTTAAGGCTGATATAGGGGAGCGCTCACCCTCAAAACCATTGTTTTAGAGCTCTTTTCAGGTGTCAAGAGTCCTTTGACTCCAGATGACCAGTTCTCCTTCTCCAAACCAAGTACATGAGATGTTTTAAGTGCCTCCTTAGTGTCATCATTATGGCAGTATGCTCGAATGATGTTTTTGACACTTGTGAACAAATTGAGACACTTGCAAAAGTTGTAAGGAAGATGCGACACTTATGACAATTGAGAGGAATATGCGACACTTATCCAGTTGAGTAATTTTGACATGTAACAAGCTCTGCTAGCACTTCTGGAATAACCAACTCTTCCATGATCATCTCTTTTTTCATGACACATGCCTTCTTCCTCTTTATTTGAGCCATTCTTGGCTTGACCTTGCAACAGATTTAAGCTTTGCAACACTTGAGAATTTATCTGACTTTTTTCTCTCATCAACCTCTCGTTGTCTTCCTTGTAGCTCTGCACTTCTATTTTTAGGCTCTTCACAGTTTCTAACAACATTTCTTTCTCCCCTCGGCCCTTATGTCCATTGAATTCTGTCTTTGCATTTCCAATTTTGGTATTCTGGCCTTTGGCCTCTTTATCATGGCTGGAGGATCCCTCTCCTTCTTCCATTTCTTCAATACACATTTTGAGTTGATAGTCTCAAATCCATTAATTCTGTAGAATGTGCAAGTGACCATTTTTTCATAACTAAGCATATGATAAACAAAATTTGTCAACAATGCTACAGATCCTTTCAACTCATGAAGAATATATATAAATAACACTTCCATGTTATCCCTAGGCTGACACAAAAGTCAATTTTTCACATGTTCTTCCTTTAAACCACTTTCCCAAGTGACCACGGCTCGAAACCATGGGCCAAGTCCTTCCTGGCACTTTTCTGTGTTAGAATTAATATATCTAAGATCGTGTGGTTTAAAATCGATCGAGGGCTGAGCTACAGGACTTCGAGCTTTGGGAGTTTCGACCTGTCGATACTCTCAACTCTTCTGGAGTGCTAAGTCTCCAGACTGCGGGATATGTTGCCATGTATACTATCCTGATAAACGACTAGGATTTCCTTTGCATCTTCGAGCTTTAGGGATTTCCCAAGCGCCTCTCCAAATATCTCCCGGAGTGTTGAAATACTGAAGGTTCCCTCCTTCCTCCACGTATCACCTCTCGATCAATGGTGGAGATTATCTCTGGCCTTCAGGAGTTCTCAACTCAAGCAACCTGCACTCAAATCCTCCAGAGTACCAAGTCTCTTGACCTTGGGATCTTGTGCCATGTGTCTACTGTAATCAATGACTAAGATGGACTTCGGCCTTCGAGATTCCTCGACCCCAACTGCTTATGCCTTGAATCCTCTGGAGTGCCAAGTCTCTAGACTACGAGATCTACTGCCACGTGTCCTCTCCTGATCAACGATGAGGATTTACTCTACTCTTCGGAGCTTCAGGGGTTTAACCTTTATCAAACTTCATTCCTTTAGAACTCCGAACTAGCGAACTCTCGGAGTCTTCGTTGGTAACTAAGCACCAAGGGGTTCCACATGGCATAAAATAAGGCATAGACACATGGCCCTATCTGATGGGTGACACGTGTGATATACTAACTAGCGCGAACAGTCTTTGAAAAACATGAGACATGGTGACACATGGCAAGCATCAAGTGTGTCCACATCACCCACGTGCCTCACGACTTCGGAACTTCAGAACTTTGGGAGACTTCTCCACACTACACCACAAATCCCTCGAATGTTGAATTCCCAAATAGGCTGATCTGCGGACATGTGTCCTTAAATATGAACGATCTAGATTTACTCCATAGTTCGGGACTTCAGAGGTTTTCTATCAATCCCCGACCATCGATCATCGACGATCAAAGATTTTCTTTGTCCAGGAAAAAATAAAAATTCACTAGAATCTATCGGTCCTCGACCATCGTTCATCAACGATCAAAGATTTTCCTTGGTCGATCTTCAACCCTTCACCCAATTTGTTGACCCTCGACCATCGACTGTCAGCGATTTTCGTTGGCGAACTTCCACACTTAGAATTTTTGAAAAAATCCTAGGTGAATCTGGGTCGTTGATCTCATGGCCAAGATGATATTAACCATTGATTTTATCCAACTCCCCAAACAACCAAAATGAATAGGAACCATCGATGTTCCTCTTTTTTCAAATTGACGAATCAATCCCAACCGTCGATTTGCTAATTTTGCCAAATTTTGTCCAGCATTATAGCGGCCATTAAAATTCAATTTTTTTGACCTTCTAAGTCGAGTTCGACTCTGCCACTCCACAGATCGAATCCATTAACTTCTTAGACAATCCTAGAATCATTCAAACTCTGATCTGTTCATGAATTTGGGGGATTTCACTCAAATGCTTCCACCGTTTTTCCCTAAATTCACACAGATATAAAAAATTTGTGACAACGAATCTTCCTGATTCGCACTTGTTCTATCCCGTAACAGTTCGGTGTTTGAACTAGAAGCTATGATACCAATTTGTAACGTCCCCAGCCGCCCAAGTCAGGAAATTCCACTACAATTCTTCTCTAAAACATACCCAACCTCCCACAGGCCAGGCATGCCACACCAAGAACGCGCCTCCCGGATGATTTTGAAACTATGATAATAATTAATTAATAAAGAAGCATGAAATACATACATGCAATGATCAAGATTCATACTACAACATAAAAGACATGCACAATATACCATGCACAACATTAACTAGCAAGCATGCATATTATAAGTACAAATATCAGATATAGTCATTTAATACACAACAGAAATAAATACACAAGCAAAGGAAACCATAGCAGAGAGCACTTATCTTTTATAAAAGAAGACACCAACTGGCTGCAGATGAAGGAAGTTCCAACCAACCATAGACACTATTGTTCTAAGTCTCAACAATAATGTCACCCCTGACCTAGGGCTATGAATCCATAAGGATGGTTCCAGAGTATTACTTGGCTTCCCAAACCAGTCAACACTCAAGCTCTCATAGGATTCTCTAGCACTCACAACAATCCAAGTACCCAACTCTCTTCTACCCAGCCTGAACCACCCAAGAGAATGGACCCCCACCCTTCTCTGCCATGCAGTCCCTTAGGCAGTCCTTCTCCTTCTAGGGCTCTAGTGTAGCTGGTCCAAAATCTCCATGCTGGGACTCTCAAGACTCACAACTGTGATCAAAGCTAAACATAGGCCAGGCATATCAAACATGCAGGCCTCAAATCATGGTTGGATTACATTGACAATCTCTATAGCCAACAAAACCATGGTTTTTCTTCAATAGTATGATTTCCTTTCCCAAGCCAAGACATGAAAATGAGGAAGGATGAGTGAGTGAAGGAAAGAATGGAGTGCAGACTCCACGAGAGAGGATGAGAAGTGAACAAAAAGGGTGAATGAATGTGTGAGGTGACCAATTACAGTACCAAAATGGGGACGAGAATGAGAGTGAGCAAATGACCAAAACAAATGAGAGAATTAGACAACCTGAGAACCCTTTCCACATACCAGGGACGAGTTTTTGTAATTCATGGGGATCAAGAACCTTTTTCCCTTCCCCCAAGAGCTCACCTAATTAATCCCCCCCCATTAAAAAAAATGGGTAACATAAAATAAATAAGCAATTATCCCCTCAATCCCCCTCTCTTATGGAATCATAGCCCCCTATAACTCTAGTCCTTGTCCATCTAGCTGCCAACGATGTATTTATTATTAATAATGATCAAAACATTACATTTCTTAGGCACACTGACCTTTTCATAATTGTTTGGGCACTCTAGCCTCTTAGCAATGTAACAATACATTATTTAATATGGGGGCTCAAAACCCGGGGTGTTACATTTTCATATCATAAATGAAAATTATCCAATATATATCAATCATCACAATCATCCTCGTAACCATACCAAACATATCTTTCTTGATTACATTTTGTCGAGATGTAAATGTCAATGATCTCCCTGTTATGTCTCTCATGTCTCTCCTTGTTGCAAGAGAAGATTACTAAGAATCACAATCAGGATTGAAATCAAGCCAAGCAAGTTCTTCTCAAGCATATTCTATTAGAACAGTGGGATAAATATGAAGGTGTTCCCTTATTATATCACCGAGAGATTTTAAGGACATTGGAAATTTTGCAGAGGCTGGAGTGTATCACATATCCATCGAAAAAATCTCATATAATATGTCATAAGAAAGCTATGAAAATCCTCTATCCAATGGCACTAATTTGGTAGAAATTTGAGCACCTTGTCAAAAGTTATGAGCTCTGCAGTCCCGTCGTCATCACAAAAAAAAACCACGAAAATGGATGATTTTAAATCAATGATATTTTCACTTCCAGAGCTTCGATTCAAACGATTTATTTTTTGAAATTGGGTGAACTTGTGTAAGGAACTCAGATATGTAATTTTGGGGGGAAAATTCCACCCAAGGTGCTACAAAAAGTAAAAAAATTGTGCGGTCATCCGTGGAAAACCCTAAAAATTGCAGATTTTAAAATGTCAATAACTCCACTTTCTGGGCTTTGATTCAGACAATTTTTTTTAACTTGGTTGTTTTTCTAAGAGGAACTTATATATACAACTATTTTTTACAAATTCTACACATAAAACTACAATATTTATCCCGAATATCACGACCCTCTTTTTCTTCTTCAAAAAATATGCAAAAAACAAAAATACCACAATTCTTTCCAAGGAAAGTGCTCTGATACCAATTGTTAAGTACCAAATATATGAATACAAACACACCATAGTATATCCAAGAGAAATATAGAATAAATCACCACTTTATTAATGAAAAGCCTTGATGTAGGGCAACACCATACAATGAATCCTATTATGGAAGAGATCCTCTCTTGTTCACTTGCCGCTTTGAGGGGGAAACCTCTTAATGAGATTCAGCTCCAAATACAATACTTCTCAACTTGTCTCATTATATTGATTGAACCCTTTTATATAGTACTACCAACCACCTAAGAATATTCTAGAGGAGGAACCTTCTAGTAAGTCTGCTTACATTTATTATGTCTAACTACCATAGTGGGCCTTATTTAATAATATAGTGGACCTAGTCCACCTTACATTGAATGGCCTCCACTATTATTAAAATATGGACCCTTCGGGGCCCTCACTACCTCTTTAGTTGCACTACATACCCGAATAGATCTGCAAATTGTTAAGTACCTGAATAGATGTGCAAATATACTTCATAAATAACCAAGAATAAAACCAAACCATTCACCAATAATGAACACAAGAAATAGAAAAAACCCTTGAGGTAGGGTAACACCATATATTAGTCATTCTGGAAGGAATGAACTTCTCAAGTAATACTTTCTTGTACACTAACAATATTCCTCACCATGCTCCAATACATTGCTTACACTTCTTTATATAGCATTCTCTATCTTTTAGGAACATTCTAGAGAAGAAATATTCTAGAAAGCCTATTTATTATATCTAACTACCATAGTGGGTATTATTTAATAATATAGTGGACCTAGTCCACCTTACATTGAATGAAATCCACTAATAATACATAGCCAAATTCCCATTAGGTACCTCCCAAGGTACCCCATACTGCCTCCTTAGGTATATTGCATTCCATCCCCCTTCACATGTTTTGTCCTCGAAACACATGAAGAAACCATACAATATGATCAGCTAAGAAATGTATACAACTGGTACCAAGTATGACCATCCATCCATCCTAATGGAAGACAAACATGATGTCCAATTGTCGCCTTTCCACCCTGATCATGATCCTCCTTGTGCCTATGTTTCCATGGGATTGGTTCTCTAGCCTGATGTCTTCCTGCAGTGTTGGTAGTCCTCCATGCACCACGCGATTGATTTTCTTTATGATTCCCTGTCGGTGCATAAGTGTGTTGATTCTCATGCCCTTTCTTTGATGACTGTTGTTTCTCAATATGATGTGGATGGCGATAGACAACAACTGTAGAAATATGTTCTTTTTTCTTCAAATCTGCAACACATTGTTCCTTTTAGTCAAGGACCTCCTTAGTTGCATGATTGTGTCCTTCTTGTGGTTTTGCTTCATCTCATTATGTATAATCTTCCTCTGATTCAACTTCAGACTCAAAAATAACTTCTTTGTCATCTTCCATGGGTCCATCTTTCCTACTAAGAAACACATCCAGCAATTTGGTTTTCTCTTTCTTGTACTACAACTTCAAAAACTTCTTTTGCACATTAATGTTAATGGTACCCATTGATTCTATCCAAGGGTATCCCCAAAAAATATCCACTTCATCCATTTCCATAGCATAAAAATATGAATGCAACACATATTTATTCATGGTAATCTTCAAATCTTTAAAAAATTGAACACTTTCACCCTCAACCTATGTGTTGTGAATATTCTTTGTGGGAATTTGCAATCTATTAACTAACTGAATATTGATAAAATTTGGTTGGCAACTAGGGTTAATAGAAACAATGACATTTTCTTTATGAATACAACCATGAACCTGTAATATAGATTTTCTACATGAAAATAAACCCTTGGTGATGTCCTTACACTTCATATGAGACCATTTGTCTAAAAGTAATTTAAAGTGCTTCATCAGAAAGTGACATCCACTTTAAAAAGTCAAATGATTCCCACCATATGGGAGCATCTTCTTTGAAACCAAAGTGGATATATGATTTCCACCTATCATCCCATAATAACTTTTCGGATGCTATGAATGCTTCAATACTAGGGCCATTATCTTTTCCAACAAAAAATATCCTTCTTTCCATAACCCAAAAAAAAAATTAGGGCTTATTAAAAAGATCTGGAGTTAAGATGGATCTACGCATTCCCAATATATATATATATATATATATATATAATGCAAATTATGCATGATA
>JASDQU010738867.1:80273-91392 GCA_032191745.1 Picea mariana
TATATATATATATATATATATATATATATATATATATATATATATATCAGGAGGGCCTCAATTTCTGCTATTCCTTTTGGTGTTGACATAGAAAATAATGGATCTATCTGCATAGGAATATAGATCCAAAGTGATCTCTAATGTAGTTCAATGCTACTAAAACAAATCATTTAAACTCACAAGAGATATTTACATTGTAGCTCGCTTGAAACTTCTTGTAAGTCTTTCTCATATCTTAGAGAGCACAAATAAGACACCGATATTGATCACGTATCCTAATATTTTTAATTAAACCTAACGAAATATATATATTTCTCTTTGTTTTTAAATTTTTACATTAAAACTGACATTGTTTTTTTATTTAGTCAATATTATATATTGACTAAATGTACATGTGTCAACTCTAGGTTGAGAACGAAGGGAATTACACATCTCCTCTTTCTTTTTAAACTTCTACATTAAAGATGACATTGTTTTTTTTTATTTAGTCAATATTATATTATTTCATTTAAATGGACATATGTCAACTCCAGGTTGATCACGAAAGGAATTGCACATCTCCCCCATATTGGGTTGTAGAATGTGCCTCTCGACACAATAACTTACTTTGCAAATCGCGGGTTTTCTGGAAAAACCCTAAAAAATGATTGAATTTAAAATGCTTATAACTTTACTTCCCAGACTCTTTTTCAACAGATTTTTTTTAGGAAATTGGGTATTTTTCTTAGAGGAATTCAAATATACAATTTTTTTCCAAATTTTGCTCAGAAAGTTTCATATATGAACTTGAAGTGTGCCACCCTCTTTTGTTTCTCGAAAAAATATGCAAAAATAACCAAAAATGTTTTCCCTTCTTTGGCCAAGGAAAGTGCTCTAATACCAAATGTTAAGTACCTAAATAGATCTGCAAATATACTTTAGAAACAACCAAGAATAAAACCAAATCATTCACCAATAATGAACACAAGAAATAGACAAAACCCTTGAGGTTGGGTAACACCATATATTATTCCTTATGGAAGGAATGCACTCCTCAAGCAATACTTTCTTGTACAATAACAATATTCTTCACCGTGCTCCAGTACATTGCTTACACTTCTTTATATAGCATTCTTTATCTTCTAGGAACATTATAGAGAAAGAATCTTCTAGAAAGTCTATTTATTATATCTAACTACCATAGTGGGCATTATTTAATAATATAGTGGACCTAGTCCACCTTACATTGAATGGCCTCCACTAATAATACATTGTGTAGTCTAAACATTCAACTTTTTGGTGTTTTTACGGGCATATTTTTCAAGCAATTTGATCAAAATCCGACCAAAAATTGTTGAAACTCCATATTGAGTGGTTGAGTCTATATAATTCAAGTGCCCCCAGGGTTTTCCAGGGTGTTGAATCTGTTATCACATGAAGTTATGAGGAGTCGTAGGTGTTTTTCATTAATACCTAAGTTTGTATCCTTGCCCCATCTGTCTTCTTTCTTTCGCAGACCAGTTCCTAAAAGTCTTCCCCTTCAACTGGTAATGATCATTTTTCCTCTTTGATTAAAGGCCTAGTTTCCCTTCGTGTCTTACCCGAATAGGTCCCAGCCTGAAGCTTGTCTGTTTTTCTCTAAGGATGAACACTCCTCGCCTTTGTTTCAACCACTGGTCATTCTGTTCTCCCGAGCCCACGAAAATTCGTCCAAGCCTTTGTTCACGCATGCCTCAGCCATCGACACAAAGGGAAAAACTCAAAGCGGTCCATTGTGGACTCAAATCGAGCAAGCAGCCAAGTTCAGTCTTCAATGGTCGAGATCCCCTGTGAGACTCAGATTGGCGACCCTCAGGCATTCAGAGTTACAAAGTTGCGCAAAGATTTGTGACCAGGTGGAAGCCCCGAAATTAAAGATCAAGCAAAGGTTAAGTCTCGACCGTCGGATCTCTTTGGGAAGAGATCAACGATGGGGAAACATTGCAGAAATCAGGACTCCGGAAGAGTTGCAAAAGTTATTCGTCCAAAAGTTTGAAGTCCCGAAAGTCGAAGTCAATATGGGTCGTTCATCTAAAATCCACGTGGAGGAAGATGTGAAAATACAGAAGGAATCACTGTGGGATTTTCCAGATGAGAAGTGTGCAAAGTTCCCGAAGGCCAATTTAGTGGAGGAGATCATGGTCGTAGATCTAGAAGAGCATGTGGCGATGGATAAGCGAATTCGTGGATTCACGATTTGGAGGATTTGCAAGGAGCAAGGCACATATTTTGCGAAGCACGAAGTTGCGAAGTTCTCAAGAGTAGAGCCTCAGGTCATATCCCGAGGTCATGTGGGAGGCATGCCTAGGAAGAGAAGCTAGCGCCCATTGCATGGAGCCAGTCAATTCAGAGTTTCAAGGAAACAATCGCAGCCATTGACTGTGAAGCAGATCCAATCGTCGATTTGAGTAAAGTGTTTTCGCCCATTTGGGTATCAAGAGATTTGGAGTCAAGTGATGTGATGACTCCCGAAACATGAAGTCCCGTAAGCACCATTTGGGATAAGCACTAGGTCATAGCCTGAGGTCACGTGTTGGAAGGGGCAATGGAGAAGGAGCTAGCGCCCTAAGCTTGAGACTTCGAGAATGCAAAGGAAGAGGTTGCGAGTTTCATAAGACCTGCATCGATGGTCGAAAGGGTCTGTGTTAGTTACAAGGTGAGACCATCAAAGTTTTAAAGAGCCAAATTTGACTCAAAGAGCTACTAACAGCGCATAGCATCCCCTAGACATTAAGCCTCATTGCGATCCCGAGAAGAAGTAGTAAATGAAAAAGGAGTGGTGGTTGAAACCTTGAATCACTCCATAAATGGAAAGCATGGAAGGTCAGACCGTGGAAACAGAATTGTCAGCCCGAGGTCCTTCTGTGGATGATTTTTCTTGCATACCCATGTTGCGCTGAGTTTGCATTTGACAAGAGGATACACGCACAGTCTGACAAAAGAAGCCACAAACGAAAGGCCTTGAATGCAGTGGTCCGATCACACTCCTGGTAGTGGTGAACTTATCTGAGTATAAATCGATGAGTTCAGTATTTTGTTAGGGTCGTCAACTGGTTGAGCAGAGCTCCCTATTTTGTAATATTTTGATGCCAGAACTGTTCTCTGGTCATGTATCAAATTTGAGACTTTCGCATTAATAGAAGTCAATTTCTCTCATCTCTTTGTAAAAACTGTACTAAAACACTCGGGCATGGAGGATCCAGTTGAGGGTTGTGGTTCTATTGTAATGTAGGTTTGATTACAATATTGTTGTGACCAGTTTTAGTCAGTTGTCTTGTTATCTTGTTCCCTCTTACGTTGAAAGGCTCGGGTAGGGAGGATCCAATCGAGTTTGTTGTGGTTGCATGGTAATGTAGGTTTGATTATTATGCTAATGTGACATATTTCAGTGTCTGAAACTTAAGTTCAAGAGTGCTCTTTAGCCTGAGTTTTTCTTCACCAAGTTGCTTGAAATCCTGATGCCCATAGAAGTCTTGTTCACCTCTCTCACCAAGTCTTCCTCCTGCTCGCATTTAAACTCAAATCACTGACTGAAGTTAATGAGGCCCTCACTTCCCTGTGCATTGCTTGTCCAATTTCTGAGTTAAGATCATTACTGTACTGAGTTTTATCCATTTGACCTCCATTCATAAAACCAACATCCACCAAACATTTTGATGGGTACTGGGCTTATCCTCCTGCAATTTGAGGGTGACTCTCAGTGCTAACATAATCCATTTATGTATTAAAAAACACAATTTGAACAACATAAAATAGTGATTTCACCAAAATCTGTTTCATCGGTTTTTGATGAAAAAGTTCAAAAAGTCAAATGTTTAGACAACACCATAATACATAACCACATTCCCATTGGGTACCTCCCTAGGTACCGCATACTACCGCCCTAGGTATACTACAAAACATTTCTTGCAAGAAGAAGGCTAGGCATCTCTAATCTTCGTATGCCATAAAGTCCTCGAGTGACTCTTGACAATCTCTAAAAAGACAAAAGAATCACCCTATGATCCCATAGTATGTTGAGCATCTGAAGACAAAGTGATCATTGGTCTCCAAATCTAATGAACATGTCTGACAAGTATAATGCTCCTTGGGAATATAGTTATATGTCTCAATGTGGTGTTGATGAGAGGAAGTTCTCTTATCAATGTAAGGGGATATTTCAAATTGTCTCACATCTAGAATTTGATGTTTCTAAGATGTTGAATGAGTCTAAAATTGGAAGAAGATGTGTATTATAGCGGTAATGGAGCTTCCACGATAGTGGCTCTATGGGTGCAATCCTTTTGGACTAAAGATAAAATTTGAAGACCTTATCATGAATGCTATGTTTATTTCTCTTTTGGAAAGGTTTGCTATGTTAATTTATTTTTTTAGAGAGATTTAGTGTGTTTATTAAGAAGTTGTGTCAATATCAAGGTCGACTAAAGGGAGCAATGAGGAGGCTTTAGCATACTAGTTGGAGTGGATCTCATTATCTATCTATTACATAGAAGACTTGAGTGCAAGATATGGGTAACTTTTATTTAAACTAAACCATAGTGCCAACATTAAACTTAGGTGTAGACTATAAAAGAGCACTCCTAAATGCATACAAGTGTATGGTGTAAATGAAAGGACCACACACTCATTATTTCATATTATGACAAGACACTTTAAAGTGCACCGTCTTTGATTATAAAATTGATACATCGTTTCATAAATTGGCACCAACTCTAATACCATACCTACAAAAGTTAGAAAAGAATCAAGCAAGGGAAGCAGGGCTGGAATTTCAAATTTATCTTACCTGTCAAGTGAATATTTGATGACGGTTATTTGATTTTATTACCTGTCATTTTACTTGTTACACTGATCTGTGAGTTTCAATTTTTTTTAAATTATTATATGTAAATTTTATTCTCATTATTTTTTTTATTAGTATATATAAATTTCATTATGTGCAATATCTCTATCACTGAAAAATATACAGTGTAACAATTCTCCAACTTATTTATTGGTTATATGGGTTGAATTTTGATAAATAATAATAAATTAATTTTGATTCATGAAATAAATAAAATTAACTAATCTTCACAAAATTACATTATAAAAACTAAGAAGTTACACAAAAATCACAACCTTTACACAAAAATTAACTAATGTAAAAACTTTTCAACCATAATTACCTTTCCACTCATAATAACCATAGTAGAGTATTCATATTAACAATGACCATATTAGAATATTAACATAACAAAAGCATCAAGTGAATGCAAAATTCTCCAAAAATAAAAAAGATTCTTACAAAGATGAATCCTTATTTCAATCTGTGTGAGGGAGTTCCCTAAAATCGATTTCAAGTTGCTCAATATTTGGGTGCGGAATGCAAATATTTAGCTCTACAGAGTTAATAACATCTGTATTATAAGTTATACAGTTTAATATAGATTGGCTACTTTAGACAGATATTAGAATTTATGACAGGTATTATAATTAGCTAAAAGTAGATTTGACGGTTTGAAAATTATGATGCACGTAACTTTTGACGTGTATATTTTGAATTTACATGTCAAATACGGTTTCAAAGGGAAAAAACGTTCTACAGAACGTCAAATTCCAGGCCTGAAGGGAAGTACTAGGGAGTGAAAATGGTTCCAAATTATTGAGAAGTAGATAGTTGTCTCTTTCAAATATGTCAAGAGGTCATAATGATGTCTCTTTCAAATATCTCAAGACGTCATAGCAATGTCTCTTTCAATGAGCAAGGAAGCAAGAGGTCCCACCCCAATGATGTCAGGATGCCCTTCATCTTTGTTGTTACAAATCCTTGTCAAGTAGGGTTAGCCAACACTAAACTCAAAGCAGCATAACTATAGCAATCATAAACATAAATACAATGTTATAATTACACATAGTGAAAAATTAAAAGGCAAGTGAACTAGTACCTAGGGTTAGGCCAACTCTAGAGACGTTGCACCAACATCATTTACTCGCTGCCTTCTACGCACTCTAATCATATATTCCTCGATTTTTTATTGTTTACAAAGTGGGTGATGCGCTGAAACTTGCTCTTTATGCCACTTGCCGTGGCAATAGGGAGAAGTTGGCCTAATAGCGGACCATTAATTTTTTAATATGTACCGATTTAATATTAATTAAAACAAAGTCTTCCTGATAAATCTAATGAATTTAGACCGTCAATGCAATTATTCCGTTTCCCAAGGGTAGGTCCACTTCTGCACCGTCAATGCAATCATTCCATTTCGCAAGGGTAGGTCGGCTTCTGCTTTTTGAATGATGGAGTTGGTGGAAAGAATGATGGGTGGGCCCACTTTGCGAGGGCATGCAGAAGTAAATACAATAAAGATGACGTCATCAACCTGAAATGGTATACTGTTAAACTAACCGTAGTTGGGTAGACTAACTCATGTAATAAGTCGAGGGCCGAGGCGAAGGAATCGTTTTGTTTATGACATCACGTTTTTCTTTAGCGTTCGATATTAACAAGTCGCCAACTTTAATTTTAAAGTAAATTCAATCCATTACGAAATTTTAGGTTTAAATTGTTTTTCTTTTCTTTTTTCAAATTTTTAAGATCAAATTGAATGATTTTTGGAGAGAAGTTTGGTTAGGATTAAAGATTAATAAATTATTTTCTCTTTGAATATGATAAAACTTATCATAATTCACTTATAAATTAATATTGAAAGTAGTTGTTATTCAAGGAAAACCATGTCCCCTGAAATGATTCATTGGGAGAGGGTAAAGTTTCATTCTTGCCAGATGTCTTTGGGTCTTGGTCCATTAACATGTTTCCTTATGTTCAAGGAAGACGAACTCTTAGCCAATTTGTAGTAGTTTTAGATCTTACTCTAAACTATACATAGTTCTAAGTGACAAAGTAAGAGCATGGTTTGATTTTTATTGGTCTGATTGTTATTGCGTTGTTAGCAGTTTGATGTGTACAGGTTTCATTGGACAACAGTGGGCCATTGGTTGGCATATTACATCACTAGTATCCATTCAGAAGACAAGGTTTTGTGTTGCTCCCAAAGTTTCATCTAGAATATAGACCTAGTTGCCTTTCTAAAGAAACAACACTCTATATAGGACTGAGAACAAAGAACAATATTTCATTTCTGCATAGTCTCTCTGTTGGTGAAGTGAGTGGGCTATAAGTCCCTTGTTTGCGGATCATATTGGTATCAGAGCCATTGAATCCTTGATCATGCCGCAACGAGTGGAACAAGTCCAAAGCTTTAACCAAAGGATGCCAGAGATGGAGAAGAACCTTAAGGCATCTACCAAATTGTTGTTACTGCTACAAAAACAATTTGTTTAATGTTGGGACTCCCTTAGTACGGTCATGGTAGATTGGGACAAGCACAAAGTTCGACTTGTACACTTCCAGGAGAGAAGGTCATCTACATGGATAGCTAGCAGGAGGACAAGCTCACTTAGATGAAAACTTAGCTGCAACGAGAGTTGGCAGAGAAGGAGGAGACATTGACAAAACTCCAAGTGATTGTCCAAGAGCACAGAGAAGCAAAGCCACCTTTCATTGCCATTGTTGAAGCCAACACCATGACTGACACAACTCTGGTAAGTTCACCTTCTATAAACATTTCTCAAGAGAAACTTGGTGAATTTGAAAAGCATACTAGAGGTATTGGATTGAAATTGTTAAGGTAGATGGGATAAGATGGACAAGGGATAGGCAAGAGAAGACAAGGTATCCTGAGCCCCATTGTAGTTGAATAGAGGGTCAAGCATAAAGGCCTAGGTTTTGATGGCAAAGGGGAAAATCCCATGACCATGAAGACCACTTTTGTGAAATTGAAAAACATGACATAGTTAGCATGCTCATCAAAAGAAAGAGTTACAATACATGAAGGTGGAAACCCACTACCACCTCAACCTTCTTGTGGTAGATTGCAGAAGGGCAATGATGAGAAGAGCTCGAAGACTCAGCCTACACCATCCCTCATAAGAAGCAGAAAACATATCATCCAAAAGGAAAAGAATATCAAGAGGCCTGCATCAAAGAGGAAATTCCTCATTTGTCATTGTCATGGGAAGAAAGGCCATAGTGCTTCCAAATATTTGTACTCAGAGGTATGCTCATTCTGTGGGAAGAAAGGCCATCATGTAACATCTTGTTGGGAGAAGCAATCCATGTGCCACATGACAAATAGCTTTTAGAGGAAGAATGAAAAGAAGACTTCCCCAATCCTACAACAAACTTAGAGGCACAAGGGGAAAAGGATCATGTTAACCAATCCATACAACAACGATACGAACTATTTCCACCACTGCAAGTTGAGAGGCCATTGGAAAGTAAAGTGTTGGAAACCTCATTCAGAGCTTCACCCTAGAAACCACACAACCAATAGAAGGGTGTGGAGAGTGAAGATTGTAGAAGATGAAGTGTTGTCAGCATGTCTAGTTCGAGGAGTAGAAGCTATCTAGGGAGCTATGGCAACATAGGATGTTAGTGACACCAACAATACGAACAACAGGTTGATGCCAAGGGTAGTGACAATCCAATGGTTGTTTTTGATATTACATCCAAAGAACCCATTCTTGAAGATGTGTTGGAGATTGGTGCATGGAGGTCAATGAACTTGGTGGAATTCTTGAGATTCCATGATGTGCTTATGAGCATGTGCAAGTGTCGAAGGGTTGTTTCCATGCCAGGAAACAATTTATCATAGCAAGAGAATGCATACCACACTTCCCATGTGGAATTGTTATGTGATGGCATAATGTGTTGGGGTCACATTGAACACAGACCAACGTTCGACTTGGCTTCATTGACTACCAAGATGGACCATCTCCAAGTCTGAGAGAGAGATGGGAATAAGTGTTGATTACAGAGTTTAGATTTGGACATTGCCCATAGATGAGAGTTAGTGGACACACTTTGACATTGTGGGAACAAGCAAGCCAAGATTCAGAGCCAATAGCTAGGCCTAGAGCTAGAGTCAATGTTGTATCCAGGAGCTAGAGTCAAAGTTGTAGCTAGGAGCTAGAGTCAAAGCCATGTTCCAGAGTAACAGATAGAAGGTACATTGATCCAGATAGGTTTCCTTTGAGATTTTGGAGACAAAAATCCTCTCCATGTGGAGGTGTGTTCCTAAATGGATTCAAACCAATGAATTGTTGTAAGACTCAATACCTACAAGCTAATTCTGTAATTTATGAAGGTTATACAAACTACATAAATCAATGCAAATGTAAAAATGGAATAAGATAAAATGAAAAGAAAACAATGGATTAATTTTAAAAATAGAATAGGAGAGGAGAAGAGACAAAAGAATGGGAAATGAAAGGTGATCATGCCATTTGGCCTTCCCGTCGCCCAAGCTCTCCCTATTTCTTCCTTTATTTTCATTCTCAAATGGATTTTTGCTCACCAAGAGAGGAGGATGCATAGAGAGAACCATAGGTTGCATTGTACTAGAGATTGCCAAAATGATAACTAAACAAACCTTAGAAGTTGGTTTTCCCATTTGGGTTTCTAGGGTAAATATCATTGTTTATTGTGAATCAATTGTAGTGTGAATTCACCATGGTGTGCTATGGTTTAGGTTCTTGTTTTGGTGACAAATCATTGTGAGGATTCTCATTACAATAAGTCCTCAAGCAACGGTGTTGTTTGTTGAATTGATGAGCTGATTTCAAATGATTGTTTTGAATGTTGTACATACCAATCGCATGACCATCATAGGATGACTTCCCATTGTATCCAAATGAAACATCGTTATACTCTGAGCTTAGCCAAACACTTGTCCATGGCTTGATTTCACTGCCATTTCACTGAGATGATTTTTAGTTCATACTCAAAAATCAATTCATTTATTATTGTGTGAATTCCAACAGTGAAAAGGATCTTACATTATGTTTCTTCTCTTGGCGTTGAGATCAATGGCTCTCAAGAATTGATTGTTGCAATTGTTTTCCTAAAACTTCTAATTCTACACCTACTTTTTAGCTAGTATGGTTCATTGAGGTTGTTGGGATATGTTTGTGCCTCACCAACAATTGTTATCAATCATGGAGGTCATTGACCATTCATACAGGGCATCTGCACCATTTTAATGAGGTTGTTGTCTAGCAATATAAGTGAAGCAAACAACTCACTTTATTAAACTGTTTGATACCTTGCTTATTTCATCTTATGCTTCCACTACCTATTGTTGGATTGACATTTAGAGGTTGTAAAGAAAACAACTCGTTGTTGGCATTGGAACGATTTATCTCTTGGTGTGTTTGAAGAGTAATGTCATCATTGATTGTTGTAGTAGGAAGACAATGGTTGCAAGGTAAAGTTTTGAGTGCATGTTTCAATTTGCTACTGTTGTGAATTTGAATTTGGTTGTTGTTAACCCCCTGCATTTTCCTACTTTGGATGGTGGTTTTTAGCATTGATTGCTTTGGGGGCTGCTACAAGTGGTAAAAAACCGCCCCACGAGGTTGAATATGCATTATGTCTTATGGAATTGCATTGTTTTTTTTTCCCTTGGGATTTTCCTAATTTGTTCATGATACTCTAAATCTTGATTTTGTTCCAAAAATATTGTAATGATTTTGTGCTTGCAAGGCATAGATTGAAACAGGGGACAACATCTTCTACTTAGTAAGGTTCATTTTAAGTATATAAGTGATGTAAGTCATTCACAATTTGTCACTTACAACACTAAACAACAATGTATCTATACTGCGTGATTCATCCCTTTGGTCTTTGCTATGAAACTGCATCAATCTAAAGTAAGTGAAAACAATTGTGAATAACATAGTCATAACCTTAAACAACAATGTATCTATATTATATGATTCATCCCTTTGGTCTTTGCTAGGAAACTGCATCAATCTAAAGTAAGTGAAAACAATCGTGGATAACATAGATACCATAGTCATAGTAATGGCAGTATTCTTGATTAACTTGAATATGAAGAGACAATTGTAAACAACAAAAGGTTATGTAGCTCATTTTCTTTTATTTTTTTAAATATGGTGTATGATTACATGTTCTTTGGTATCTTTGCTAGAATGTATTTTTTTATTGAGCATATTTCATAGACTCAAATAAAGTCATGATAATCACAAAGCCGAATAATGC
>JASDQU010738867.1:91412-111394 GCA_032191745.1 Picea mariana
TATATATATATATATATATATATATATATATATATATATATATATATCAGGAGGGCCTCAATTTCTGCTATTCCTTTTGGTGTTGACATAGAAAATAATGGATCTATCTGCATAGGAATATAGATCCAAAGTGATCTCTAATGTAGTTCAATGCTACTAAAACAAATCATTTAAACTCACAAGAGATATTTACATTGTAGCTCGCTTGAAACTTCTTGTAAGTCTTTCTCATATCTTAGAGAGCACAAATAAGACACCGATATTGATCACGTATCCTAATATTTTTAATTAAACCTAACGAAATATATATATTTCTCTTTGTTTTTAAATTTTTACATTAAAACTGACATTGTTTTTTTATTTAGTCAATATTATATATTGACTAAATGTACATGTGTCAACTCTAGGTTGAGAACGAAGGGAATTACACATCTCCTCTTTCTTTTTAAACTTCTACATTAAAGATGACATTGTTTTTTTTTATTTAGTCAATATTATATTATTTCATTTAAATGGACATATGTCAACTCCAGGTTGATCACGAAAGGAATTGCACATCTCCCCCATATTGGGTTGTAGAATGTGCCTCTCGACACAATAACTTACTTTGCAAATCGCGGGTTTTCTGGAAAAACCCTAAAAAATGATTGAATTTAAAATGCTTATAACTTTACTTCCCAGACTCTTTTTCAACAGATTTTTTTTAGGAAATTGGGTATTTTTCTTAGAGGAATTCAAATATACAATTTTTTTCCAAATTTTGCTCAGAAAGTTTCATATATGAACTTGAAGTGTGCCACCCTCTTTTGTTTCTCGAAAAAATATGCAAAAATAACCAAAAATGTTTTCCCTTCTTTGGCCAAGGAAAGTGCTCTAATACCAAATGTTAAGTACCTAAATAGATCTGCAAATATACTTTAGAAACAACCAAGAATAAAACCAAATCATTCACCAATAATGAACACAAGAAATAGACAAAACCCTTGAGGTTGGGTAACACCATATATTATTCCTTATGGAAGGAATGCACTCCTCAAGCAATACTTTCTTGTACAATAACAATATTCTTCACCGTGCTCCAGTACATTGCTTACACTTCTTTATATAGCATTCTTTATCTTCTAGGAACATTATAGAGAAAGAATCTTCTAGAAAGTCTATTTATTATATCTAACTACCATAGTGGGCATTATTTAATAATATAGTGGACCTAGTCCACCTTACATTGAATGGCCTCCACTAATAATACATTGTGTAGTCTAAACATTCAACTTTTTGGTGTTTTTACGGGCATATTTTTCAAGCAATTTGATCAAAATCCGACCAAAAATTGTTGAAACTCCATATTGAGTGGTTGAGTCTATATAATTCAAGTGCCCCCAGGGTTTTCCAGGGTGTTGAATCTGTTATCACATGAAGTTATGAGGAGTCGTAGGTGTTTTTCATTAATACCTAAGTTTGTATCCTTGCCCCATCTGTCTTCTTTCTTTCGCAGACCAGTTCCTAAAAGTCTTCCCCTTCAACTGGTAATGATCATTTTTCCTCTTTGATTAAAGGCCTAGTTTCCCTTCGTGTCTTACCCGAATAGGTCCCAGCCTGAAGCTTGTCTGTTTTTCTCTAAGGATGAACACTCCTCGCCTTTGTTTCAACCACTGGTCATTCTGTTCTCCCGAGCCCACGAAAATTCGTCCAAGCCTTTGTTCACGCATGCCTCAGCCATCGACACAAAGGGAAAAACTCAAAGCGGTCCATTGTGGACTCAAATCGAGCAAGCAGCCAAGTTCAGTCTTCAATGGTCGAGATCCCCTGTGAGACTCAGATTGGCGACCCTCAGGCATTCAGAGTTACAAAGTTGCGCAAAGATTTGTGACCAGGTGGAAGCCCCGAAATTAAAGATCAAGCAAAGGTTAAGTCTCGACCGTCGGATCTCTTTGGGAAGAGATCAACGATGGGGAAACATTGCAGAAATCAGGACTCCGGAAGAGTTGCAAAAGTTATTCGTCCAAAAGTTTGAAGTCCCGAAAGTCGAAGTCAATATGGGTCGTTCATCTAAAATCCACGTGGAGGAAGATGTGAAAATACAGAAGGAATCACTGTGGGATTTTCCAGATGAGAAGTGTGCAAAGTTCCCGAAGGCCAATTTAGTGGAGGAGATCATGGTCGTAGATCTAGAAGAGCATGTGGCGATGGATAAGCGAATTCGTGGATTCACGATTTGGAGGATTTGCAAGGAGCAAGGCACATATTTTGCGAAGCACGAAGTTGCGAAGTTCTCAAGAGTAGAGCCTCAGGTCATATCCCGAGGTCATGTGGGAGGCATGCCTAGGAAGAGAAGCTAGCGCCCATTGCATGGAGCCAGTCAATTCAGAGTTTCAAGGAAACAATCGCAGCCATTGACTGTGAAGCAGATCCAATCGTCGATTTGAGTAAAGTGTTTTCGCCCATTTGGGTATCAAGAGATTTGGAGTCAAGTGATGTGATGACTCCCGAAACATGAAGTCCCGTAAGCACCATTTGGGATAAGCACTAGGTCATAGCCTGAGGTCACGTGTTGGAAGGGGCAATGGAGAAGGAGCTAGCGCCCTAAGCTTGAGACTTCGAGAATGCAAAGGAAGAGGTTGCGAGTTTCATAAGACCTGCATCGATGGTCGAAAGGGTCTGTGTTAGTTACAAGGTGAGACCATCAAAGTTTTAAAGAGCCAAATTTGACTCAAAGAGCTACTAACAGCGCATAGCATCCCCTAGACATTAAGCCTCATTGCGATCCCGAGAAGAAGTAGTAAATGAAAAAGGAGTGGTGGTTGAAACCTTGAATCACTCCATAAATGGAAAGCATGGAAGGTCAGACCGTGGAAACAGAATTGTCAGCCCGAGGTCCTTCTGTGGATGATTTTTCTTGCATACCCATGTTGCGCTGAGTTTGCATTTGACAAGAGGATACACGCACAGTCTGACAAAAGAAGCCACAAACGAAAGGCCTTGAATGCAGTGGTCCGATCACACTCCTGGTAGTGGTGAACTTATCTGAGTATAAATCGATGAGTTCAGTATTTTGTTAGGGTCGTCAACTGGTTGAGCAGAGCTCCCTATTTTGTAATATTTTGATGCCAGAACTGTTCTCTGGTCATGTATCAAATTTGAGACTTTCGCATTAATAGAAGTCAATTTCTCTCATCTCTTTGTAAAAACTGTACTAAAACACTCGGGCATGGAGGATCCAGTTGAGGGTTGTGGTTCTATTGTAATGTAGGTTTGATTACAATATTGTTGTGACCAGTTTTAGTCAGTTGTCTTGTTATCTTGTTCCCTCTTACGTTGAAAGGCTCGGGTAGGGAGGATCCAATCGAGTTTGTTGTGGTTGCATGGTAATGTAGGTTTGATTATTATGCTAATGTGACATATTTCAGTGTCTGAAACTTAAGTTCAAGAGTGCTCTTTAGCCTGAGTTTTTCTTCACCAAGTTGCTTGAAATCCTGATGCCCATAGAAGTCTTGTTCACCTCTCTCACCAAGTCTTCCTCCTGCTCGCATTTAAACTCAAATCACTGACTGAAGTTAATGAGGCCCTCACTTCCCTGTGCATTGCTTGTCCAATTTCTGAGTTAAGATCATTACTGTACTGAGTTTTATCCATTTGACCTCCATTCATAAAACCAACATCCACCAAACATTTTGATGGGTACTGGGCTTATCCTCCTGCAATTTGAGGGTGACTCTCAGTGCTAACATAATCCATTTATGTATTAAAAAACACAATTTGAACAACATAAAATAGTGATTTCACCAAAATCTGTTTCATCGGTTTTTGATGAAAAAGTTCAAAAAGTCAAATGTTTAGACAACACCATAATACATAACCACATTCCCATTGGGTACCTCCCTAGGTACCGCATACTACCGCCCTAGGTATACTACAAAACATTTCTTGCAAGAAGAAGGCTAGGCATCTCTAATCTTCGTATGCCATAAAGTCCTCGAGTGACTCTTGACAATCTCTAAAAAGACAAAAGAATCACCCTATGATCCCATAGTATGTTGAGCATCTGAAGACAAAGTGATCATTGGTCTCCAAATCTAATGAACATGTCTGACAAGTATAATGCTCCTTGGGAATATAGTTATATGTCTCAATGTGGTGTTGATGAGAGGAAGTTCTCTTATCAATGTAAGGGGATATTTCAAATTGTCTCACATCTAGAATTTGATGTTTCTAAGATGTTGAATGAGTCTAAAATTGGAAGAAGATGTGTATTATAGCGGTAATGGAGCTTCCACGATAGTGGCTCTATGGGTGCAATCCTTTTGGACTAAAGATAAAATTTGAAGACCTTATCATGAATGCTATGTTTATTTCTCTTTTGGAAAGGTTTGCTATGTTAATTTATTTTTTTAGAGAGATTTAGTGTGTTTATTAAGAAGTTGTGTCAATATCAAGGTCGACTAAAGGGAGCAATGAGGAGGCTTTAGCATACTAGTTGGAGTGGATCTCATTATCTATCTATTACATAGAAGACTTGAGTGCAAGATATGGGTAACTTTTATTTAAACTAAACCATAGTGCCAACATTAAACTTAGGTGTAGACTATAAAAGAGCACTCCTAAATGCATACAAGTGTATGGTGTAAATGAAAGGACCACACACTCATTATTTCATATTATGACAAGACACTTTAAAGTGCACCGTCTTTGATTATAAAATTGATACATCGTTTCATAAATTGGCACCAACTCTAATACCATACCTACAAAAGTTAGAAAAGAATCAAGCAAGGGAAGCAGGGCTGGAATTTCAAATTTATCTTACCTGTCAAGTGAATATTTGATGACGGTTATTTGATTTTATTACCTGTCATTTTACTTGTTACACTGATCTGTGAGTTTCAATTTTTTTTAAATTATTATATGTAAATTTTATTCTCATTATTTTTTTTATTAGTATATATAAATTTCATTATGTGCAATATCTCTATCACTGAAAAATATACAGTGTAACAATTCTCCAACTTATTTATTGGTTATATGGGTTGAATTTTGATAAATAATAATAAATTAATTTTGATTCATGAAATAAATAAAATTAACTAATCTTCACAAAATTACATTATAAAAACTAAGAAGTTACACAAAAATCACAACCTTTACACAAAAATTAACTAATGTAAAAACTTTTCAACCATAATTACCTTTCCACTCATAATAACCATAGTAGAGTATTCATATTAACAATGACCATATTAGAATATTAACATAACAAAAGCATCAAGTGAATGCAAAATTCTCCAAAAATAAAAAAGATTCTTACAAAGATGAATCCTTATTTCAATCTGTGTGAGGGAGTTCCCTAAAATCGATTTCAAGTTGCTCAATATTTGGGTGCGGAATGCAAATATTTAGCTCTACAGAGTTAATAACATCTGTATTATAAGTTATACAGTTTAATATAGATTGGCTACTTTAGACAGATATTAGAATTTATGACAGGTATTATAATTAGCTAAAAGTAGATTTGACGGTTTGAAAATTATGATGCACGTAACTTTTGACGTGTATATTTTGAATTTACATGTCAAATACGGTTTCAAAGGGAAAAAACGTTCTACAGAACGTCAAATTCCAGGCCTGAAGGGAAGTACTAGGGAGTGAAAATGGTTCCAAATTATTGAGAAGTAGATAGTTGTCTCTTTCAAATATGTCAAGAGGTCATAATGATGTCTCTTTCAAATATCTCAAGACGTCATAGCAATGTCTCTTTCAATGAGCAAGGAAGCAAGAGGTCCCACCCCAATGATGTCAGGATGCCCTTCATCTTTGTTGTTACAAATCCTTGTCAAGTAGGGTTAGCCAACACTAAACTCAAAGCAGCATAACTATAGCAATCATAAACATAAATACAATGTTATAATTACACATAGTGAAAAATTAAAAGGCAAGTGAACTAGTACCTAGGGTTAGGCCAACTCTAGAGACGTTGCACCAACATCATTTACTCGCTGCCTTCTACGCACTCTAATCATATATTCCTCGATTTTTTATTGTTTACAAAGTGGGTGATGCGCTGAAACTTGCTCTTTATGCCACTTGCCGTGGCAATAGGGAGAAGTTGGCCTAATAGCGGACCATTAATTTTTTAATATGTACCGATTTAATATTAATTAAAACAAAGTCTTCCTGATAAATCTAATGAATTTAGACCGTCAATGCAATTATTCCGTTTCCCAAGGGTAGGTCCACTTCTGCACCGTCAATGCAATCATTCCATTTCGCAAGGGTAGGTCGGCTTCTGCTTTTTGAATGATGGAGTTGGTGGAAAGAATGATGGGTGGGCCCACTTTGCGAGGGCATGCAGAAGTAAATACAATAAAGATGACGTCATCAACCTGAAATGGTATACTGTTAAACTAACCGTAGTTGGGTAGACTAACTCATGTAATAAGTCGAGGGCCGAGGCGAAGGAATCGTTTTGTTTATGACATCACGTTTTTCTTTAGCGTTCGATATTAACAAGTCGCCAACTTTAATTTTAAAGTAAATTCAATCCATTACGAAATTTTAGGTTTAAATTGTTTTTCTTTTCTTTTTTCAAATTTTTAAGATCAAATTGAATGATTTTTGGAGAGAAGTTTGGTTAGGATTAAAGATTAATAAATTATTTTCTCTTTGAATATGATAAAACTTATCATAATTCACTTATAAATTAATATTGAAAGTAGTTGTTATTCAAGGAAAACCATGTCCCCTGAAATGATTCATTGGGAGAGGGTAAAGTTTCATTCTTGCCAGATGTCTTTGGGTCTTGGTCCATTAACATGTTTCCTTATGTTCAAGGAAGACGAACTCTTAGCCAATTTGTAGTAGTTTTAGATCTTACTCTAAACTATACATAGTTCTAAGTGACAAAGTAAGAGCATGGTTTGATTTTTATTGGTCTGATTGTTATTGCGTTGTTAGCAGTTTGATGTGTACAGGTTTCATTGGACAACAGTGGGCCATTGGTTGGCATATTACATCACTAGTATCCATTCAGAAGACAAGGTTTTGTGTTGCTCCCAAAGTTTCATCTAGAATATAGACCTAGTTGCCTTTCTAAAGAAACAACACTCTATATAGGACTGAGAACAAAGAACAATATTTCATTTCTGCATAGTCTCTCTGTTGGTGAAGTGAGTGGGCTATAAGTCCCTTGTTTGCGGATCATATTGGTATCAGAGCCATTGAATCCTTGATCATGCCGCAACGAGTGGAACAAGTCCAAAGCTTTAACCAAAGGATGCCAGAGATGGAGAAGAACCTTAAGGCATCTACCAAATTGTTGTTACTGCTACAAAAACAATTTGTTTAATGTTGGGACTCCCTTAGTACGGTCATGGTAGATTGGGACAAGCACAAAGTTCGACTTGTACACTTCCAGGAGAGAAGGTCATCTACATGGATAGCTAGCAGGAGGACAAGCTCACTTAGATGAAAACTTAGCTGCAACGAGAGTTGGCAGAGAAGGAGGAGACATTGACAAAACTCCAAGTGATTGTCCAAGAGCACAGAGAAGCAAAGCCACCTTTCATTGCCATTGTTGAAGCCAACACCATGACTGACACAACTCTGGTAAGTTCACCTTCTATAAACATTTCTCAAGAGAAACTTGGTGAATTTGAAAAGCATACTAGAGGTATTGGATTGAAATTGTTAAGGTAGATGGGATAAGATGGACAAGGGATAGGCAAGAGAAGACAAGGTATCCTGAGCCCCATTGTAGTTGAATAGAGGGTCAAGCATAAAGGCCTAGGTTTTGATGGCAAAGGGGAAAATCCCATGACCATGAAGACCACTTTTGTGAAATTGAAAAACATGACATAGTTAGCATGCTCATCAAAAGAAAGAGTTACAATACATGAAGGTGGAAACCCACTACCACCTCAACCTTCTTGTGGTAGATTGCAGAAGGGCAATGATGAGAAGAGCTCGAAGACTCAGCCTACACCATCCCTCATAAGAAGCAGAAAACATATCATCCAAAAGGAAAAGAATATCAAGAGGCCTGCATCAAAGAGGAAATTCCTCATTTGTCATTGTCATGGGAAGAAAGGCCATAGTGCTTCCAAATATTTGTACTCAGAGGTATGCTCATTCTGTGGGAAGAAAGGCCATCATGTAACATCTTGTTGGGAGAAGCAATCCATGTGCCACATGACAAATAGCTTTTAGAGGAAGAATGAAAAGAAGACTTCCCCAATCCTACAACAAACTTAGAGGCACAAGGGGAAAAGGATCATGTTAACCAATCCATACAACAACGATACGAACTATTTCCACCACTGCAAGTTGAGAGGCCATTGGAAAGTAAAGTGTTGGAAACCTCATTCAGAGCTTCACCCTAGAAACCACACAACCAATAGAAGGGTGTGGAGAGTGAAGATTGTAGAAGATGAAGTGTTGTCAGCATGTCTAGTTCGAGGAGTAGAAGCTATCTAGGGAGCTATGGCAACATAGGATGTTAGTGACACCAACAATACGAACAACAGGTTGATGCCAAGGGTAGTGACAATCCAATGGTTGTTTTTGATATTACATCCAAAGAACCCATTCTTGAAGATGTGTTGGAGATTGGTGCATGGAGGTCAATGAACTTGGTGGAATTCTTGAGATTCCATGATGTGCTTATGAGCATGTGCAAGTGTCGAAGGGTTGTTTCCATGCCAGGAAACAATTTATCATAGCAAGAGAATGCATACCACACTTCCCATGTGGAATTGTTATGTGATGGCATAATGTGTTGGGGTCACATTGAACACAGACCAACGTTCGACTTGGCTTCATTGACTACCAAGATGGACCATCTCCAAGTCTGAGAGAGAGATGGGAATAAGTGTTGATTACAGAGTTTAGATTTGGACATTGCCCATAGATGAGAGTTAGTGGACACACTTTGACATTGTGGGAACAAGCAAGCCAAGATTCAGAGCCAATAGCTAGGCCTAGAGCTAGAGTCAATGTTGTATCCAGGAGCTAGAGTCAAAGTTGTAGCTAGGAGCTAGAGTCAAAGCCATGTTCCAGAGTAACAGATAGAAGGTACATTGATCCAGATAGGTTTCCTTTGAGATTTTGGAGACAAAAATCCTCTCCATGTGGAGGTGTGTTCCTAAATGGATTCAAACCAATGAATTGTTGTAAGACTCAATACCTACAAGCTAATTCTGTAATTTATGAAGGTTATACAAACTACATAAATCAATGCAAATGTAAAAATGGAATAAGATAAAATGAAAAGAAAACAATGGATTAATTTTAAAAATAGAATAGGAGAGGAGAAGAGACAAAAGAATGGGAAATGAAAGGTGATCATGCCATTTGGCCTTCCCGTCGCCCAAGCTCTCCCTATTTCTTCCTTTATTTTCATTCTCAAATGGATTTTTGCTCACCAAGAGAGGAGGATGCATAGAGAGAACCATAGGTTGCATTGTACTAGAGATTGCCAAAATGATAACTAAACAAACCTTAGAAGTTGGTTTTCCCATTTGGGTTTCTAGGGTAAATATCATTGTTTATTGTGAATCAATTGTAGTGTGAATTCACCATGGTGTGCTATGGTTTAGGTTCTTGTTTTGGTGACAAATCATTGTGAGGATTCTCATTACAATAAGTCCTCAAGCAACGGTGTTGTTTGTTGAATTGATGAGCTGATTTCAAATGATTGTTTTGAATGTTGTACATACCAATCGCATGACCATCATAGGATGACTTCCCATTGTATCCAAATGAAACATCGTTATACTCTGAGCTTAGCCAAACACTTGTCCATGGCTTGATTTCACTGCCATTTCACTGAGATGATTTTTAGTTCATACTCAAAAATCAATTCATTTATTATTGTGTGAATTCCAACAGTGAAAAGGATCTTACATTATGTTTCTTCTCTTGGCGTTGAGATCAATGGCTCTCAAGAATTGATTGTTGCAATTGTTTTCCTAAAACTTCTAATTCTACACCTACTTTTTAGCTAGTATGGTTCATTGAGGTTGTTGGGATATGTTTGTGCCTCACCAACAATTGTTATCAATCATGGAGGTCATTGACCATTCATACAGGGCATCTGCACCATTTTAATGAGGTTGTTGTCTAGCAATATAAGTGAAGCAAACAACTCACTTTATTAAACTGTTTGATACCTTGCTTATTTCATCTTATGCTTCCACTACCTATTGTTGGATTGACATTTAGAGGTTGTAAAGAAAACAACTCGTTGTTGGCATTGGAACGATTTATCTCTTGGTGTGTTTGAAGAGTAATGTCATCATTGATTGTTGTAGTAGGAAGACAATGGTTGCAAGGTAAAGTTTTGAGTGCATGTTTCAATTTGCTACTGTTGTGAATTTGAATTTGGTTGTTGTTAACCCCCTGCATTTTCCTACTTTGGATGGTGGTTTTTAGCATTGATTGCTTTGGGGGCTGCTACAAGTGGTAAAAAACCGCCCCACGAGGTTGAATATGCATTATGTCTTATGGAATTGCATTGTTTTTTTTTCCCTTGGGATTTTCCTAATTTGTTCATGATACTCTAAATCTTGATTTTGTTCCAAAAATATTGTAATGATTTTGTGCTTGCAAGGCATAGATTGAAACAGGGGACAACATCTTCTACTTAGTAAGGTTCATTTTAAGTATATAAGTGATGTAAGTCATTCACAATTTGTCACTTACAACACTAAACAACAATGTATCTATACTGCGTGATTCATCCCTTTGGTCTTTGCTATGAAACTGCATCAATCTAAAGTAAGTGAAAACAATTGTGAATAACATAGTCATAACCTTAAACAACAATGTATCTATATTATATGATTCATCCCTTTGGTCTTTGCTAGGAAACTGCATCAATCTAAAGTAAGTGAAAACAATCGTGGATAACATAGATACCATAGTCATAGTAATGGCAGTATTCTTGATTAACTTGAATATGAAGAGACAATTGTAAACAACAAAAGGTTATGTAGCTCATTTTCTTTTATTTTTTTAAATATGGTGTATGATTACATGTTCTTTGGTATCTTTGCTAGAATGTATTTTTTTATTGAGCATATTTCATAGACTCAAATAAAGTCATGATAATCACAAAGCCGAATAATGCTTATGGTATCATTAATTCCGCACTCCACCTTACATAATCTTAATTGATGAGAGGTGAATAATTTACCTCCTTGGAGTCTCTATCCTGCTTATATTATACTGGTTATGTTTATAATATCACAATAACATATTGAGGTACACTTACAATCTAAACAAAATACAAGACTCTTGAAGCCACATTCATTCTTACTTAGCCACACTTTTTGAAACAGACTATACAGAATTTTCAATGCTATTTATAATTTCAATGACATAGTAAGAGTAGAGTACTATTTTTATTGGCTTGATTGTTATTGTTTTATTAAGAATCTGATGTGTGCAGGTTTCACTTGACAACAATAATGGGCCATTGGTTGGCATAGTATAGGTTTAGTAGTCATTTAGAAGACCAAGTTTATTGATACATTTAGACTTTCATTAAGAACAGAAACTTAGTGGTCTTTTTAAGATAAAGCTCTTTATATAAAACTAAGAACATAGAATAAGATTTTTTATCCATATCATATCTATGTTACTGAAATCATATCTGTGTTACTGAAGTGAGTAAGCTATAAATTCCTTATTTATACATCAATAACGTGTAACAATTATAAATATAAATGTAATGTTATAACTTGACATAGTAAAAAATTAAAAGCCAAGTGAACTAGAGCCTAGGGTTAGGCCAAGTCTAGAGACGTTGCACCAAGATCATTTAGTCACTGCCTTCTACGCATTCGCATTCTAATCATATCATTTTATAATCAACAATTTTTTATTGTTAACAAAGTGGGTATGCGCTGAAACTTCCTCTTCATGCCTCTTGTCGTGGCTATAGGGAGAAGTTGGTCTATAGGGGACAATTATTTTTTTAATATGACCTAATTAAAATTAATTAAAATAGAGTCTCCCTAACAAATCTAATAAATTTATACCCTCCATGCAATTATTCCGTTTCCTTTCGCAAGGGTAGGTTTGCTTCTACTTATAGAGTGATGGGATTGGTAGAAAGATTGATGGGTGGGGGCCACCTTGCACGGCCCCGTCGGAACTAAATACGATAAAGATAATGTCATCAACGTGAAATGGTATCCTGTTAAACTAACCATCGTTGGGTAGATTAACTCATGTAATGAGTCGAGGTCATGGAATGGCATCATGTTTCTCTCTTGCTTTTGATATTAAAAAATCACTAACTCATTACTAAACTTTAGTTTCCACTGTGAATGTTTTTGTTTAATTTTAGGTTTAAATTGAATGTTTTGTAGGAGTGATTTTGGAGAAAAGAGATTTTGTAGTTAAGATTTATTTTTTTGAGGTGGTCAAATTTATTATAACTTAGTTGTTAATTGAGAATGAGGATCTTGATCAGTAATTGCTATCTATAAATATTATGGGTTGATTCATCATTGTTATTCAAGAAAAGCCATGCCACTTGAAATGACCTACTGCTAATCCATAAGGGGGTAAATTTCCACTCCTACTAGATGCCTCTAGTTCTTAGATTGTTAACATGTTTCCTTACATCTGAAGAAGACAAACTCTTGACCAATTATAAGTAATTTTAGATTTTACTTTAGAATTAAAAAACAATTTTAGCCTAGATAATATTCACAAGAAAGTTAGTATCCTTGTGATCATTAAAACTACATCTAATGAAGTCATGTGCTTTCTAATCACATTTAACCTTAATCATGTACATAAAACCAAATATAAACTTTTCTTTAAGTTTAACCTCGTACCTAAAAAAAAATTAAAAACCAACCATTTTTATATACATGTAATAAGTTATGTATCTTCTATATATACATGTAATAAGTTATGTATCTTTTTTATAGAAAATTAAAAACCATCACTTTATATATACATGTAATAAGTTATGTATCTTTTATAATGGCGTTTAATTTTACGAATTGTTATACTGTAAGGGTGTCTCATTTTGCGAATTTTCATATATGGGATGTTTTTTATAAAATTTAATTTACTTTGGGGTTAAAAAGAGAACTCATGAATTAGATTTGGGGTTGGAAAGAGAAAATTTGGGTAAGAGGCTTATTTGAAGATTGTATTAGCAAGATTCAACTATATTCTTTTAGTTATGAAAATTCGCACAAAGTTTAAAATGTGACATATATTCGACATCGTATAGTCAAGGTTGATCCAAAAACTTGTGTATACCAACCCCGACTTGAACATCATGAGGGTCACACCTTCATTTACCTTAGCGTTTTCTTATTCTAATTAAAAAAACAAAGCAAATAAATGAAAGGGCCTACTACTCTCATATAGTAGGAACAACTTATTTTCTCGTACATGATCTCCAACAATTTGACATACTTGTTTTACATACAATTTAATTCCACATAATCTATTCGCTTAAACGTACACCCTTATAATTTCACAAATAAATAGAGATATTTCTTTTTAATTTTTTAAAAATAAAAGGCACGAAACAATGTTGAACATCAATTCCAGTCCTTAAGAATTGAAGATAGAAAACCAGCTGCTTCTTTCTAGAGCACATTATTTCTCGCAACATCATAATATCAGGTTTATGAATAGTAAAAACACATTTGAGGGCTAGTTGTTTGTGGGCATCCCCGACCCTCTGACATTAAAGGAGAGAATGACATTTTTGTAACCTCTTGATGGGCGTTCCCTACTCTAAGGGCCCTATTGATAGTAAGTAGTTTACCTTCCCTAATCTCCCTCTTAGCTTGATACTCAACTAAGGTCACGTGGGATTTCCTTCCAATAGTGGAAGGGGGATCCTTGTCCATGGCCAATTCTTGCTTAACTCCCTCCATCTCCAAAACTAAGTCCTTCTTAGATCTCCACAGATAAGAAGAGACAATGGGAGGTTTATGGGCCTTTTTCTTTTTGCAAAAATGTCATCCATGGCTTCATAGCTAGGGTTTAGAAATTTTGCATGGTTTATAGAACAAGCCTTTAAACTAACTTCTTTCTAAAAACCTTTGTCTTTTGTAATGCCTTCAACCAAAACTCCAAGATCCTTCAAACCTCATGTATAATCTCCGCCCTCCAATCTTTCCCAACCCTATTGTCACTATTAGGGTTTTCTGAGAGTTGGGAAGGTTCTTCAACAAGATCAATATTAAGATATCGGGAGATCTCAACACCTGAAGGTAATGGGTGATTGCATGGAGCTTTAGAAAGAAACAAACAAGGATCCATAAGAGGCATACTTCGTGTAAGACGAATTGAATTCAAGTTAGGAGTTCCAATCTTATCCAAACCTTGTAAACCAGGAAGATGACTATCTAATACTCCTAAACACTCTGCTACAACCTCGTCTTCACCATCTTTGACCCCCAAGCCTTCCATGAGAGTCGTCTTCCCCTTGTTCAATTTTTTTATCCAAGATATTTGTGGTTCCTTCCTCCACTCCTCACTATCACGCAATCTGCCCATAGATGCCCTACCTCATAGTAGAAGCCATACCAAAATGGAATCTTCTAGTAATCAGGCTTCTGCTTGAATTTCTAGGAGCCCCATTTGATCTCAATGTCTTCCAAGAGGACTTGTAGTAATTCTAACTCGACTAATAATTTCATGTCATTCTAAGGTCTGTCTTATCCCACCACTCATCTTCAAAAGCAATGAATCACCCTATAGCATTCCCTACTCCTTCCATTATTTTTTCATTCTAAATTTTGAGGAGCAATCTAAGTAAGATAACCCAAACCATTTGTAGATCATTCAACGCCCTGTGAGGGTCAAAACATAGTGACCAATGCTTGAGACGTAAATCCCCCCCACAACCAGTCCCTCTCCCACACCTTACCAACATCCTCCTTGCTCTACAAAATAAAATAAATCCAACCTCATAGTAGAATGTGGAACAAAGGTATGTAACCTAGCACATACTTCTAGTGGTCACTTGGCCAACCCTTGAGGAACTCACCCTTAATAAATTTTCCCATAAATCTCCCTACTACAACCTTCGACATCAAGCTCTCCACCTTAGACAACTAGACATCATGTCCCACCACCATTTCAACATGGTCTCATTTCACCTTGATACACTTTCATTGTCGAGGCTACTTTGAACTAGAACCCTTCTTGGTCGAAAGCTCACAACTCACCTCTTGTCCATCTAACCTTGCTTTTGTTGTTTTTCTTCATATGAGATATAATTGGTATATTATTACAATGACGAGTGTTCCATATATAGGGAACATATGGTGACCATCCATGAAAGGATGCGTCCCTTGAATAATCAACAACTATTTATTATTATCATTTACTTATTATATATGATATTTAATAATCAATAATTATATTATTAATTATTAGTCTAAGAGAATGTCTTCCCGATGTTGTCCAAACATCAACACTCCCTCTCAACGAGGGAGACATTCTGCATCATGCCAAGCTTGTCTCTGAAGTATACAAACTTGACCCTAGACTCATGACACTTGTCTGTCGGTCTTGGGAGACGTCTCTCTCCCACCTGGACCGAGGAGAAACTCCTTCTGCAGCTCTCTCTCTGAGACAATTAACTCTCCCTAAGATCAGGCTCACTCTAGGTCTGCATGTAATAACATATATCATATTGAGTCTTTATCATTCCTTGTCAAATCACCATGATTAGGACAAATACCACACCAGGATCTTTCACCACAAGTACACACCTGTCAGTGAATGTTAACCTGATGCTAACTGACACGTGGAAATCACTTCAAGCACCTCGAGTCCATATTATTCCTTGTCATGATCAAGGAAGGACTACGTATGGACCCATTTACCACAAGTGCACCTTTATGATAAATGTATCCTATCTCCCTTGGTCTGCAGCCCAATCTACGAGAAGTTACATCCGATGCTGAAACATCAACACTCCCTCTTAGCTAGGGAGGTATCTTTCCATAGTAGTACACAACTATTTTCCATAGACACACAATCTCTGCCAGTGGTACACAACCACCATAGTAGCAAAAGGTTTGTCACACATGGCACTCCCATGTGGAATTTTAGAGGCTACACCCTCTAGAAACATTAGGCTCAACTCCCATAGTGTGTGACGTCAAGGGTCAACTCCCTTGACATGTCCTCATGTGCTCTCCATATGGGACGTTGGGCTATAAGCCCAAATGCACTTATCCCTTCTCGAATAAGTGTCCCACTTATCCCTTCTTGAATAAGTGTCCTCGCAGATCAACTCAAATCAATTCACAAAAGAGTACGATCTGCAGAATGTTTGTCACACATGGCACTCCCATGTGGAATTCTAGAGGCTACACCCTCTAGAAACACTAGGATCAAATCCCATAGTGTGTGACGTCAAGGGTCAACTCCCTTGACATGTCCTCATGTGCTCTCCACATGGGATGTGTCCTCATGTGCTCTTCACAAGAGACGTTGGGATATAAGCCCAGACACACTTATCCCTTCTCAGACAAGTGTCCCACTTATCCATTCTCGGATAAGTGTCATCACAGATAAAGTCAACTCAGTCACAGAGGAGTACGATCTTGAGAATGTCTCAAGAAGTTACAAACATCAACACTCCCTCTCAGCGAGGGAGGCATTCTCTGCCACACCAAGTCTGTCACGAAAGTACTTGAACTTTGTCCCGATTTGGTAAGAGCATCAAAAACCTGCTCATATGTAGGAAGGTACAACACCAATACTTCCTTCCTTTGCACCATGTCTCAGATGTAATGGTACTTAACCTCAATGTGGTTTGATTTGTCATGAAACACTAGATTGTATGAGATCTTCACACAACTTTGGTTACCATAATGAATAATGGTGGAATCCAGTACATGGTCGGATAAATTTGTAAGGCGCTTGCGAAGACACACTACTTCACGGACCGACATACTTAATGCAATGTACTCTACTTTTGTTGTGCTCAAAGCCACATAAGTTTGTTTCATGCTACACCAGGAAACCATGGAAGATCCCAAAGTGAAGCAACACTCGAAGGTGCTCTTTCTGTACACTTCACTCCATGCCCAATCAGAGTCAATATATTCTTGACATATCATATCAATACTGGAAGTATATCTTGGACCATGTCCAACTATGCCTCCCAGGCATTTCAACACATGCTTCACAACAATCAAGTGTGTCTATCTCGACTGTCTCATAAACTAGATAAGTTCACTCACTGCATAGCAAATATTTGGTCTAGTGTTAACCAGATACATCGATAATCCAATCAGTTGTCTGTACAGAGTCAGATCAATTTTGTTAGAATAAAAAAAAGACACACTTAGTTTCTTCAGATTCTTCACCATTGGTGTAGCCACAGGATTCAAGTTCAACATCCCAAACTTCTTCAATATCTCAAATTTGTACTTCCCCTGACTCAGGAAGATCTCATCCACACCTATAGTCCCAAGAAGTAGTGCATCATACCAAGGTCCTTCATCTCAAACTTAGAGGCCAACACATACTTGCATTCAACAATAAGGCTCTCTGTACCGGTGAGGAATAAATCATCAACGTAGAGGACCAAAATCAGGGACTCAATCCTTGCATACCAAGATCAAGGTGGTTGCTTGAGTCCATACAAGGTCATTTTGAACCTGCACACATGAGACTCCTTCTCATGTATCACAAAACCATTTGGTTGCTCGATGTATACTTCTTCCTCAATATCTCCATTGAGAAAGGTTGTCTTTAAATCCATTTGATGTACTCTCTAACCCATGGATGTTACATGGGAAACAATAATGCAAATAGAAGTGTATCGAGCAACAAGAGCAAATGTCTCATCATAATATATTCCCTCCACCTGAGAGAATCCTCTAGCAACAAATCTCGTTTTGTGCCTCTCGATGCTCTCGTCAACTGTGTGTTTGATCTTGTAGATCCATTTGGAATTCACTACAGAATTCCCTTAAGGTCTCGGAACAATATCCCACACATCATTCTTCATGCTGTATTGATACTCCTCCATCATGACATCTCTCCATACTGGATAACTAGTTGCCTCCTCATAATAGGAAGGCTAAAAAAGAATGATGTGGCTCATAGCTGTGGCATAGCATGAATATCTCTAAGGTCTCTTGCTCACTCAGAAGGTACCATGAAGATCTGCATATCCTTCTTCCTCCTGCAAAGTTTCATGAGCCCATGTAGGTCTCTTCCGACCTACTACAATATCTTCGGGAACATCAACTGGAGTTACAGGATCTATGGGATCAATTGGATCAATAGGCTCAATTTTCTCCCTCAGAACTGTTGGAGGGTAAGGGGGAGAAAGCACCATCTCTTTCTGTCTCCCACTATCAATCTTCATGTGAGATCCTTTAGATCTCCTGAAAGCTGCCTCCTCCTCAAAGGTAACATCTCTACTCACCTCAATCTGTCTCTAACCAGGGATCTAGATCTGGTATGCCTTCGAAGACTCATTGTACCCCACAAATGTACCCTTTATTCCTGAAGGGTCTAGCTTGGTCCTTTTCTCCTTGGGTACATGAATGTATACTGGACACCCAAATATCCTAAAGTGTCCAACCTCAGGCTTCACTCATGAACTGTGTCCATACTAGACATCTCGTTATTCCCTTGTGGAACACATGTCTAAGACATATCGAGTTTTCCTCATGGAACCAATGTCTAAGACATATCGAGGTTCCCTCATGGAACCAATGTCTCACAAGACATATTGAGGTTTCCTCGTGAAACCAATGTCTTGGTTTCTTCATCTGACCGTCTGAGGCATGTCAGGATGAAGTCAACATTCCCTCCTACTAGTCCATATAGGACCATCCCGTTCAATATTGAAGAAGTTATAATATCAAATGCACTAGAGAGCAATCCTCCATGGGTAGTCCAAAGAGATCTCTATCAAAATGTGTGCCCATATCCATTCGAAAAAATTGGTGCCCAGTCTACCTCACTAGCTACTCCCTCTCTGCTATCTCATCACATCACCAATTTCGACCTGATTTTTTATATGAGATGATATAGTATATTTCCAAAAGACACTACGAAAGTGCCTTACTAAGGCAGAGCCAAAATCAGTGTTTCCCTTGTAATGAAATTAGAGATCATTATCCTGATGGAGATGCTGATGGTGATGGTTGCAACGACATGTCAATACCTGCAAATACGTTGACAAATCGTGAATGCATGATGAATGATGAGTTTTGAGTTTGAAGAATTGTGTGTATAGCTCATGATCCAACGCTAGCTCAACAACGACGTGAGAATAAGTCCAAGAAATTATGTCTGTCACATTTTTCCAGAGCCTAAATTTCTCATTGAATATTACACCTGGTATCCTTGTCACCACATTATGAACATTCGTGACTTGTAGAATTATGAGGCCCAGTTCATCACACCGATCTCTAAAAGCAACATTTCCAACGTGGGGGCCTGCAAATGAATATACCATGATTGGTACTCTGCCACAAGATTCATAATGGGAGTGATTTAGTTTGAGCTCGACGATATCATAAGCACCTAGGATAGCCAACGCATTGCCCATGTTGTGTCCAATTATGGTTATGCTAAGCTCTTCTCGCTTGTATTTATGTACAAGTCTCGCAATTTCACACAAAAGTTTCTCTCTTGTGCTTTCATGGTTAAACCTCCACAAAAAATCGTGGGAAGTGTAGACACTCATAAATCCCATATACACCTTCAAATCCTCACGAGAGTCTAATGGATTAAAGCGAGGAAGAGTTAGTGTATGCATAAAATTAGCTATCCATTCCATCCATGTTGCACTGTCTCTCAATTCCACCACAATATCTCTGCATCCAAGACGTTTGATCTTCGTGTCATCATATGACACTACAACACAACCAATCTAGTTAGATCCATCTCCAGCT
Source organism: Picea mariana (assembly GCA_032191745.1). NCBI lineage: Eukaryota > Viridiplantae > Streptophyta > Pinopsida > Pinales > Pinaceae > Picea > Picea mariana. The sequence continues at coordinate 111,323 of JASDQU010738867.1, forward strand.
TCAAACATATTCTTCAAGAAATCGAGCATGTTAATATCTAGTGTGGCAGCCTAAATCTTTCTACCACACACA
>JASDQU010738867.1:112163-122711 GCA_032191745.1 Picea mariana
CTATAGGCGTATGCCAGCCTCATTTAGATGATGTGTGTATCTGTTCCATTCCACCGAGAGCTCTCTGTCTAGATTCAACATGGAACTAGTAATCCAGGATTCGCCAAGTGAACTGCTGCTGTGAGGGGCTTTTAAATGAAAGAGATAATGTAAGCCTAAATTGTTTAAGCGCTCCAACAATCTAGGAGAGAGCTGGGCCTTTATGCCCATGCCGAGGATATCATCTTTGCCAATTTCAATAGCAGAACCAGTGCCAGGCAGCCACGCGATCCAATGTAGGAGAATAGGTAGCGTCCTTTGAAGGTGCTTCCATGTCTGTGAGCCCCCCGTAGGAGAGAAGGTGGTTGATCTGAGCTAGGAATGAACCAGTAGGTGGGAGAAATATTTGTCTTTTATAAGGATGTTCCAAATGCCTGGTACCATCAGGATACGCCAAAGTGTATTTGCCGAGAGAGCAAGGTAGGTAAGGTGCAGATTCCTCAGGCCCCAGCCACCAAGTGCTTTTGGCTTTGAGAGGGTTTCCCACCTACAGAGATGGATGCCTCTGCTTTGCTTACTGCTTTTCTAGAGAAAGGCAAAGATCAACTTGCGGAGCTTCTTTAGCACAGATTGTGGGATGTGTGCCAGTGCCATCCAATACACCGGGAGGCTTTCCAAAACTGCCTTGATCAATATGTATCTGCCACCTATGGATAAACATCTGTTGCACCAGTGTTGAATTCTGCGTTCAAACTTTTCATATAACCAACACCAGTCCTTGGCTTTGTAGCTTTTTGGTTTGATAAAGTAACCAAGATAGTTGAAGCCCATCTCCAGATCTCGAACATCAATGCCGAAAAGTGTTTTTAACTCCGACAGGGAAGCTTCCCTCGCGCCTGTGGCCAAGAACAATGACTTCTGAAAATTAATTTTTAGGCTTGTAACAGAGCATAAAACATTTAGCACATTATAAATTTCTATACATTCAGACAAGGAATTCGATGTCATAATAATCACGTCATCTACGAAAAGTAGATGTAAAATTTGAGTCAGTCTAGAAGCTCTGATTCCCGTGAGATTGCCAGCTAATTTACTTCTTTTTAACAAGATGCTGAGGCATTCTAAGACCAGAATGAAGAGTAGGGGTGAGAGGGGGCATCCATGTCGTAGTCCTCTTTCGCTGTGGAAAGCTTTTGTGGCCTCGCCGTTGATTAGAACTGCCAGGGAGGCTATGGATATGCAGCCCATCATCCAGTTTGTAGTGGCTGCCCCAAATCCACACTGGAGAAGGATGAGATGTAGGAAGTTCCAGTTTACACAGTCGAAAGCATGTTTTAGGTCCAGTTTTAAGAGGATGGTAGGTAAGTTTTTTGTTTTAATGCCGTGTAAACACTCCTGTGGAGTGCTTATAGCATTAAGGATTTGTCTTCCCTTGAGAAAACCAAGCTGCTCCTCTGCCAGTGCCCGGGAGAGAAGAGGGCGAATCCTGTTAGCAATGATCTTGGTGATGATCTTGTAGCTGAGATTAGACAGCGAGATCGGTCGGTAATCCGAGAACCGTCGGGGGTGATTCTGTTTTGGAATCAGGGCAATAAAAGTGTTGTTTAATTGTTTGTTAACCAGCCCTCTGGTCCTCGAATCCTCGACAGCTTCCAAAAGATCTTGACCCATTAAATCGAAGTAGTGAAGGTAGAGTTCCACAGTCCATCCATCGGGACTGGGAATTTTTTCTTTTTTAAAGCCTTTTAATACTTGGAGGATTTCCTCTTTTGTGCAGGGGGCTTCAAATGCTCTCGCTTCCTCTTCAGTGACCATCTGTGGGAAGAGTTGGGCTATATCTGTCTGATCCTGAATGGAGAGATGTTGATCTTCTTGGAAAAAGGTCTTGAAGTGTTTGTGTGCCTCTTGTTTGATGTCTTCTATCCTGTGAGCAATGCTTCCATCCTCTAACTCTACATCCCAAATGAGTTTTTTATTTCTGCGGTGGCTGGCAAAGCGGTGGAAGAACCTAGTATTGCTGTCACCACTAGTGAGCCAGAGCGCTCTACTTTTTAATCACCATTTGTTCTCTTCTGCCTGGAGTATGTGCAATCGGTTAGCCTCTAATGTGTGTAATTTTGCTTCAATTTCTTTCTTCTGGTCAGTCTGTGCCTTGTGCCTGTGTAAAAAGGATATTTGAAGTTCGAGTCTATTCATGATGGCCGTGTCATGTGCTTTTTTCCTCTTTAGCCAATTGATTGTGTTTTCTCTTAGACTCTTAAGTTTCCTGACTAGATTGACCTATGCATCCCTAGGTAGCGAGTGGGATGGGTCGGTCCAGACTGATTTAACTATCAGGTCGAATGTAGGCTCTAGCAACCAGACCGAGTTGAACTTGAACGGGTAACTCGTCCCCGACTTTCCTTTTCCAAGCTGCAGGCATATGGGTGTGTGGTCGGACAGGTAGGGCATGTTAACCCAGGCCCGAGCCATGTGTTTTGGTTTTAGCAGGTCTTCGGAGATCAAGAATCTGTCAAGGCGTTTTTCAATACTGGAGGAGCCCAATCTCCCATTACGCCAAGTAGGCAATAGTTCAGCTGGTTCCAAGTCCACTAATGCATTTTTTGTGAGAAGAGATGTGATGAAGGTCGCTAGTGAGTCATTTTTTGCCTTGACGACCCAGATCTCCTTTGTGCTGAGCATGAAGTTCAGATCTCCGACAATTATGAGGTCTTTTATGGAAAGAAGGCCAAGGCTGTTGATCTTCTCCCAAAAATTTATGCGGTCCAGGCAAGGGCCATAAGTATTGAGCAAGGTCAAGGAGGAGTTGAGTCCAAAACAGGTGCCGGATAAAAGAATTCCACCTGGACTAAGCATTGGAGTAAATTAAAAGTGTAGTGGATCCCAGGCCACCAGGAGTCCGCCTGAGTTTCCAATAGAGCTAGTTGCACAGACCATCCAGTCAGGTTTGAGGGCAAAAAGGAAATTTCTTGCAGCTTCAGCTTCCACCAACATTTCTTGTAAAAAAATGACCGTCGGTCTGATTTTGTTGAGGAGACTTCTCATGGAGGCTATTTTCAGGAGTCCTCCAACCCCTCTGATGTCGAGGGAGATAAGTATCATGGTTTTTCCCGAGCTTGGGCTTTTATTCCTCTAAGTGCCCTGTTATTTTGATCAGTAGGTTGCTTGAACATCATGAGGGTCACACCTTCATTTACCTTACTGTTTTCTTATTCTAATTGAAAAAACAAAGCAAATAAATGAAAGGGCCTACTACTCTCATAGTAGGAACAACTTATTTTCTCATACATGATCTCCAACAATTTGACATACTTGTTTTACATACAATTTAATTCCAACTAATCTATTCACTTAAACGTACACCCTTATAATTTCACAAATAAATAAACATATTTCTTTTTAATTTTTTAAAAACAAAAAGCACAAAACAATGTCGAACATAAATTCCAGTTCTTAAGAATTGAAGATAGAAAACCAACTGCTTCTTTCTAGAGCACATTATTTCTTGCAACATCACAATATCAGGTTTATGAATAGTAAAAACACATTTGAGGGCTAGTTGTTTGTGGGCATCCCTGGCCCTCTGACATTAAAGGAGAGAATGAGATTTTTGTAACCTCTTGGTGGGTGTTCCCTACTCTAAGGGCCCTATTGATAGTAAGTAGTTCACCTTCCCTAATCTCCCTCTTAGCTTGAGACTCAACTAAGGTCACGTGGGATTTCCTTCCAATAGTGGAGGGGGATCCTTTTCCATGGCCAATTCTTGCTTAACTCTCTCCATCTCCAAAACTAAGTCCTTCTTAGATCTCCACAGATAAGGAGAGACAATGGGAGGTTTATGGGACTTTTTCTTTTTGCAGAAATGTCATCCATGGCTTCATAGCTAGGGTTTAAAAATTTTGCATGGTCTATAGAACAAGCCTCTAAACTAACTTCTTTCTAAAAACCTTTGTCTTTTGTAATGCCTTCAACCAAAACTCCAAGATCCTTCAAACCTCATGTATAATCTCCGCCCTCCAATCTTTCCCAACCCTATTGTCACTATTAGGGTTTTCTGAGAGTTGGGAAGGTTCTTCAACAAGATCAATATTAAGATATCGGGAGATCTCAACACCTGAAGGTAATGGGTGATTGCATGGAGCTTTAGAAAGACACAAGCAAGGATCCATAAGAGGCATACTTCGTGTAAGACGAACTGAATTCAAGTTAGGTGTTCCAATATTATCCAGACCTTGTAAACCAGGAAGATGACTATCTAATACTCCTAAACACTCTGCTACAACCTCGTCTTCACCATCTTTGACCCCCGAGCCTTCCATGAGAGTCATCTTCCCCTTGTTCAATTTTTTTATCCAAGATATTTGTGGTTCCTTCCTCCACTCCTCACTATCAAGAAATCTGCCCATAGGTGCCCTACCTCATAGTAGAAGCCATACCAAAATGGATTCTTCTAGTAATCAGGCTTCTGCTTGAATTTCTAGGAGCCCCATTTGATCTCAATGTCTTCCAAGAGGACTTCTTGTAATTCTAACTCGACTAATAATTTCATGTCATTCTAAGGTCTGTCTTATCCCACCACTCATCTTCAAAAGCAATAAATCACCCTATAGCATTCCCTACTCCTTCCATTATTTTTCCATTCTAAATTTTGAGGAGCAATCTAAGTAAGAGCACCCAAACCATTTGTAGATCATTCAACGCCATGTGAGGGTCAAAACCTAGTGACTAATGCTTGAGACATAAATCCCCCCCACAACCATTCCCTCTCCCACACCTTACCAACATCCTCCTTGCTCTACAAAATAAAAAAAAATCCAACCTCTCAGTAGAATGTGGAACCAAGGTATGTAACCTAGCACATACTTCTAGTGGTCACTTGGCCAACCCTTGAGGGACTCACCCTTAATAAATTTTCCCATAAATCTCCCCACTACAACCTTTGACATCAAGCTCTCCACCTTAGACAACTAGATATCATGTCCCATGACCATTTCAACATGGTCTCATTTCACCTTGATACACTTTCATTGTCGAGGCTACTTCGAACTAGAACCCTTCTTGGTCGAAAGCTCACAACTCACCTCTTCTCCGTCTAACCTTGCTTTTGTTGTTTTTCTTCATATGAGATATGATCGATATATTATTACAATGATGAGTGTTCCATATATAGGGAACATATGGTGACCATCCATGAAAGGATGCGTCCCTTGAATAATCAACAACTATTTATTATTATCATTTACTTATTATATATGATATTTAATAATCAATAATTATATTATTAATTAGTATTCTAAGAGAATGTCTTCCCGATGTTGTCCAAACATCAACACTCCCTCTCAACGAGGGAGACATTCTGCATCATGCCAAGCTTGTCTCTGAAGTATACAAACTTGACCCTAGACTCATGACACTTGTCTGTCGGTCTTGGGAGATGTCTCTCTCCCACCTGAACTGAGGAGAAACTCCTTCTGTAACTCTCCCTTTGAGACAATTAACTCTCTCTAAGATCAAGCTCACTCTAGGTCTGCATGTAATAACATATATCATATTGAGTCTTTATCATTCCTTGTCAAATCACCATGATTAGGACAAAGACCACACCAAGATCTTTCACCACAAGTACACACCTGTGAGTGAATGCTAACCTGATGCTAACTGACACGTGGAAATCACTTCAAGCACCTCGAGTCCATATTATTCCTTGTCATGATCAAGGAAGGACTACGTATGGACCCATTTACCACAAGTGCACCTTTATGATAAATGTATCCTATCTCCCTTGGTATGCAGCCCAATCTATGAGAAGTTACGCCCGATGCTGAAACATCAACACTCCCTCTTAGCTAGGGAGGTATCTTTCCATAGTAGTACACAACTATTGTCCATAGACACACAATCTCTGCCAGTGGTACACAACCACCATAGTAGCAAAAGGTTTGTCAAACATGGCACTCCCATGTGGACTTCTAGAGGCTACACCCTCTAGAAACACTAGGCAGCAGGCTCAACTCCCACAATGTGTGACGTCAAGGGTCAACTCCCTTGACATGTCCTCATGTGCTCTCCATATGGGACATTGGGCTATAAGCCCAAATGCACTTATCCCTTCTCGAATAAGTGTCCCACTTATCCCTTCTTGAATAAGTGTGCTCACAGATCAACTCAACTCAATTCACAAAGGAGTATGATCTGGAGAATGTTTATCACACATGTCACTCCCATGTGGAATTCTAGAGGCTACACCCTCTAGAAACACTAGGGTCAACTCCCATAGTGTGTGACGTCAAGGGTCAACTCCCTTGACATGTCCTCATGTGCTCTCCACATGGGACGTGTCCTCATGTGCTCTCAACAAGAGACGTTGGGATATAAGCCCAGACACACTTATCCCTTCTCAGACAAGTGTCCCAGTTATCCATTCTCGGATAAGTGTCATCACAGATAAAGTCAACTCATTCACAGAGGAGTATGATCTGGAGAATGTCTCAAGAAGTTGCAAACATCAACACTCCCTCTCAGCGAGGGAGGCATTCTCTGCCACACCAAGTCTGTCACGAAATCACTTGAACTTCGTCCTGATTTGGTAAGAACATCAAAAACCTGCTCATATGTAGGAAGGTACAACACCAATACTTCCTTCCTCTGCACCATGTCTCAGATGTAATGGTACTTGACCTCAATGTGGTTTGATTTGTCATGAAACACTAGATTGTATGAGATCTTCACACAACTTTGGTTACCATAATGAATAATGGTGGAATCCAACACATGGTTGGATAAATTTGCAAGGCGCTTGCGAAGCCACACTACTTCACAGACTGACATACTTAATGCAATGTACTCTACTTTTGCTATGCTCAAAGCCACATAAGTTTGTTTCATGCTACACCAGGAAACCATGGAAGATCCCAAAGTGAAGCAACACTCAAAGGTGCTCTTTCTGTACACTTCACTCCATGCCCAATCAGAGTCAATATATTCTTGACATATCATATCAATACTGGAAGTATATCTTGGACCATGTCCAACTATGCCTCGCAGGCATTTCAACACATGCTTCACAACAATCAAGTGTGTCTATCTCGACTGACTCATAAACTAGATAAGTGCACTCACTTCATAGCAAATATTTGGTCTGGTGTTAACCAGATACATCAATGATCCAATCAGTTGTCTGTATAGAGTTAGATCAATTTCGTCAAAATCAGAAAAAGACACACTTAGTTTCTTCAGATTCGTCACGATTGGTGTAGCCACAGGATTCAAGTTCAACATCCAAAACTTCTTCAATATGTCAAATTTGTACTTCCCCTGACTCAGGAAGATCTCATCCACACCTCTAGTCCCAAGAAGTAGTGCATCATACCAAGGTCCTTCATCTCAAACTTAGAGGCCAATGCATACTTGCATTCAACAATAAGGCTCTCTGTACCGGTGAGGAATAAATCATCAACGTAGAGGACCAAAATCAGGGACTCAATCCTTGCATACCAAGATCGAGGTGGTTGCTTGAGTCCATACAAGGTCATTTTCAACTTGCACACATGTGACTCCTTCTCATGTATCATGAAACCATTTGGTTGCTCGATGTATACTTCTTCCTCAATATCTCCATTGAGAAAGGTTTTCTTTACATCCATTTGATGTACTCTCTAACCCATGGATGTTACAGGGGAAACAATCATGCAAATAGAAGTGTATCGAGCAACAAGAGAAAATGTCTCCTCATAATATATTCCCTCCAACTGAGAGAATCCTCTAGCAACAAATCTTGTTTTGTGCCTCTCGATGCTCTTGTCAACTGTGTGTTTGATCTTGTAGATCCTTTTGGAATTCACTACAGAATTCCCTTCAGGTCTTGGGACAATATCCCCCACATCACTCTTCATGTTGTATTGATACTCCTCCATCATGACATCTCTCCATACTGGATAACTAGTTGCCTCCTCATAATAGGAAGGCTCAAAAAGAAGGATGTGGCTCATAGCTGTGGCATAGCATGAATATCTCTAAGGTCTCTTGCTCACGCAGAAGGTACCATGAGGATCTGCATATCCTTCTTCCTCCCACAGAGTTTCATGAGCCCATGTAGGTCTCTTCCGACCTACTGCAATATCTTCGGGAACATCAACTGGAGCTACAAGATCTATGGGATCAATTGGCTCAATTTTCTCCCTCGGAACTGTTGGAGGGTAAGGGGGAGAAAGCACCATCTCTTTTTGTCTCTCACTATCAATCTTCATGTGAGATCCTTTAGATCCCCTGAAAGCTGCCTCCTCCTCAAAGGTAACATCTCTACTCACCTCAATCTGTCTCTAACCAGGGATGTAGATCTGGTATGCCTTTGAAGACTCATTGTACCCCACAAATGTACCCTTTATTCCTGAAGGGTCTAGCTTGGTCCTTTTCTCCTTGGGTGCATGAATGTATACTGGACACCCAAATATCCTAAAGTTTCCAACCTCAAGCTTCACTCATGAACCGTGTCCATACTAGACATCTTGTTATTCCCTTGTGGAACACATGTCTAAGACATATCGAGTTTCCCTCATGGAACCAATGTCTAAGACATATCGAGGTTCCCTCATGGAACCAATGTCTCACAAGACATATTGAGGTTTCCTTGTGAAACCAATGTCTTGGTTCCTTCATTTGACCATCTGAGGCATGTCAGGATGAAGTCCACATTCCCTCCTACTAGTCCATACAAGACCATCCCGTTCAATATCGAAAGAAGTTATAATCTCAAATGCACTAGAGAGCAATCCTCCATGGGTAGTCCAAAGAGATCTCTATCAAAATGTGTGCCCATATCCATTGGAAAAAATTGGTGCCCAGTCTGCCTCACTGGCTACTTCCTCTTTGCTATCTCACCATATCACCAATTTCAACCAGATTTTTCATATGAGATGATATAGTATATTTCTAAAAGAGACTACGAAGGTGCCTTACTAAGGCAGAGCCGGAATCAGTGTTTCCCTTGTAATTAAATTAGAGGTTGTTATCCTAATGGAGATGCTGATGGTGATGGTTGCAACGACATGTCAATACCTGCAAATACGTTGACAAATTGTGAATGCAGGATGAATGATGAGTTTTGAGTTTGAATAATTGTGTGTATAGCTCGTGATCCAGTGCTAGCTCAACAACGACGTGAGAATAAGTCCAAGAAATTATGTCTATCACATTTTTCCAGAGACTAAATTTCTCATTGAATATTACACTTGGTATCCTTGTCACCACATTGTGAACATTCATGACCCGTAGAATTATGAGGCCCAGTTCATCACACCGATCTCTAAAAGAACATTTCCAACACAGGGGCCTGCAAATGAATATACCATGATTGGTATTATGCCACAAGATTCATAATGGGAGTGATTTAGTTTGAGCTCGACGATATCATAATCTCCTAGGATAGCCAACGCATTGCCCATGTTGTGTTCAATTATGGTTATGCTAAGCTCTTCTCGCTTGTATTTATGTACAAGTCTCGCAATTTCACACAAAAGTTTCTCTCTTGTGCTTTCATGTTTAAACCTCCACGACGAATCGTGGGAAGTGTAGATGCTCAAAAATCCCATCTACACCTTCACATCCTCATGAGAGTCTAATGGATTAAAGCGAGGAAGAGTTAGTGTATGCATAAAATTAGCTATCCATTCCATCCATGTTGCACTATCTCTCAATTCCACCACAATATCTCTGCATCCAGGACGTTTGATCTTCATGTCATCGTATGACACTGCAACATAACCAATCCAGTTAGATCCATCTCCGGCTTCAAACATATTCTTCAAGAAATCGATCATGTTAATATCCAGTGTGGCGGCCTAAATCTTTCTACCACACACAACAATTTTGATGCAAGTTATCTTCTCTCATTTTCTTGGGCCTCTGGTGATGGAGTCAAGCCTAGTCCTACTATGATGTCATGTTGTTTTTATTCATATGAGATATAATCAATATATTATTACAATGATTAGTGTTCCATATATAGGGAACATATGGTTACCATCCATGAAAGGATGCATCCCTTGAATAATCAATAACTATTTATTATTATCATTTAACTTATTATATATGATATTTAATAATCAATAATTATATTATTAATTACTATTCTAGGAGAATGTCTTCTCGATGTTGTGAAAACATCAACAACTTCATCCATCAACTACACCATCATTTGGAAGCCTTCTAGAACCTTCTCCACCCAAAACCTTCTCTAAACTATCATCTCAGTCTATAGATGTTTACCAAGTGAAGAAGCCACTCGAGCTCTGACCACCGCCAGAGGCACATTCAATACAACTAAACCAATAATAAAATCTTCATTGCCCCGAGACTGTTGGTAACCTAAAGACTTCAAGTGAACTTGATCCTCTGATAGATTATGAACTGGTGTAGTAATTTTTTTATCAAGTCTCCATGTCACCTTTTGCACCGCATGCCCAATCAAATGCCCCCCCCTACCTCTATATCTACATACTTCATACTCCAGTAATTTGTTAAATGACTTAGAACATTCCCAAATTTCCAAGAGTTCATCATTTGAATTGAAAA
>JASDQU010738867.1:126350-139136 GCA_032191745.1 Picea mariana
TAAGAGGCAGTCCTTCATAATGCTGTATTTTTTTTCAAAATGCAGACATATCCAAAGACACAGATAAACAATTCGCATTGATATGATTATTAAACGCCGAGTTAACATATTAAAATGCAGAGCTTGCCGAATTCACTGAGCATATATAAATTCACTCATTAAGGTATCAATTGCAGTTCCAAATCGCAGTATCAAATCATAGTATCAAAATCATTGTCTAGGTATCATAAATCGTTGGGTTTTACATCACTCTTCTTTGAGTAAAATCGCCTTCACAGTAGCGTATAATGCAGAGGATAAACGCCTGTGAGATGTATGAAGATGCCGGGCAAAAATCGCCCTTAAAACAGATTAACAAGCATAGGAAAATATTCTGGCCAGATGTGTCGGATTGCAAGACGAATTCGCCTTAAGACATGATGAAATTGCAGAGAATTTTTTTACAATCGATGTATTAATTTGCAAAGCGAAATTCACGAGGGGTGAGGAATAAAATTTTGGAGTAAAGAGATAAAGTAATTTTGTCCACCAAGAAGTAAGTAAGACACAATCATAACTAGCAATGAAGGCGGTCTCAATAAGTGTCAATCACAATGTAATAAGAAATGAAATGCAGACAACGAAATGGCTAAATTCACCAGGTAAATAAGCAATGACTGTTGTCTTAAAAATGGAAAATTGCCCAAGTATTATATCCAACATTGAAAACGCCTTATTTATATAAAAACACAAGCAATGTATCTGACAGGGAGTACACAATAAATGAATAAAAACACAGAGTTACAAATTAGGGAATATGAATGATAACAATGGTTGATTTACTCAACACAATAAGGCGTAAGACCCCCAATCAGCCAAGAAAAGTCAACAGGGGGAGACAACTGGCAGGAACATCCTTCGCTCATCATCCACATACATAAGAGCAGGGAATTGAGATCCATAGGTCTATTAACGCCAAATCGACGACCGTAGATCAGGCTCTTGGCTGACTGCTCAGGTGAGGACTTATGAGCTAGGGACGGAAGGAAAAACAAAATAAACCGCAATCATCGCAATCAATAAACCACAGGACGATCAAGACATGCAGGGATCGAAGGCCATGGTAATCAATCAACATCAAGCTAAGGCTATGGGAAATTTCAGTCATCAACTAGAACGCTAAGACTATCATATTCTTTACTTGATTAAGCATACATAACTGAAAGCATAAATCATACTAACAATCTACCCGCAAAAATAAAGGAAGCGTACCATTGCCCAATCCCCGCCCTCAGTTGATGTTCTGTGCACTCCATACAACTCCTGCTTGCCGACCGATGAGACATCACCAGTACCTCCCAGCCAATGCTAGGGGTACTCTTCTTCCCCCTTAGCCCCCCGAGCCGCAAAGGGGCCACACACACTAACTAGAGAATCAGCTAGCTCCCAGCTTGCCTCGCAAGGCCGAGCTACCACTCCTCACCGAGCTGGGTATCCCAACTCCCACAAGCTAAGTCAGTCAAGTATAAATTTCTGTAGCGTAACGTTATGCAAATAGAAGTTGTCCATCCTCCTTCTCCTCCCTCTATTATATAGAGTTTCGAAGTCAAAAGCTTTCCCAAAACCCCTTTTAAATTATTTTTCATAAACTTAATTCATAATAATCCTCCCCGTACATGTGTCACCCATCCCCTTCATTCCTCCAAAAACTAATTTCTTTAATTAATTAATTACCCTTATTTCCCTCACCCACCTAGAGTCATTCCTAGAATCGCCCCTAGGTGTCCCCAAATTCCCTTACATGTTTTAATGATTTTTCCCATTATTAATTTATTAGTTCAGTTTAATTTAGAAGGTTCTTTAATGCTAGATACCTTACTAAGTTAGGCTTTCTTATTTTTTTCCTTGTGTTTCCCCTTTCTTTTTATGTTTCCTTCTTTTTCCTAGTTTCCTAATTATTTTAGATTTCCCTCTTTCCCTTTTCATTTAAAACTCAAATGGCAGGTGTAGAAACTTACCCCTTTTCCCCTTTTTCTTTTTAAGGAATAAAATTTTTATTAGCATTATATAGCAAAACAATTATTTCCCCTTTTTAAATTTTATCCCCAAAGATTTTTTTTTTTTGATTAAAAGAATTACTCACCCCCCCATGTCAACTCATGATTAATGATGATTATTATTTTTATCTCTCTCTCTCTCTCTCTCTCTCTCTCTCTCTATATATATATATATATATATATATATATATATACAAAAATAATTTTCTTTTACCGCAAGTTTCCCCTAGACCTAGATGTTAATTTTCGAGGCTGGGCGATATTTTATTAGGGAAAAAGTTTTAAATTTTTCTTATCGCGTTATTAATCCTAAGGCCATCTAGGTTTATTCATTTATTAATTAACAACACGACGTGCCCTTCAGGATGCACTAGGTGCTCCAAGGGTGCCACTCGCCTCTTTCTGTTTCTCTTGCGCGATGTTCCCTTCAGGACGCACCACGTGCTCCAAGAGTGCCACTCGCCTCTTTCCATTTTTCTTGCATGACATGCCCTTCAGGACGCACCACGCGTTCCAAGGGTGCCACTCGCCTCTTGACTGACTTTGTAGACATCAAAACCCCTTGGATTCAATACTCCGCCAGGTGATCTCGTGGGAGACTAAGGACCTCTAAGGAATAAGGCCCATGAATTATTGCACGCCCCTTAGAATCATCGTGAGCGACTATTGCAGTTTTCCCTCACGGCATCGTGGGTCCTCTCGAACTAGGTAATCATTAACCTACAGTTTGATCCACGACGAGAGTGCTAGTAGGCTATGGTAGGGCTGTTGTCCACACCTCTCCCTCAACATCTCTGCTAGTCGTGTGTGACCCCTGTACTCCACATGTGAGTCTGGTCGACAAGCTATCGTTAGCTTGCATCATCAATGAATCATGTCAGAAATATATCCATAATCATATCATCTAATTAGATGCACTAATATCACATATAAAACAATCAAACCCCAATAGTTCACTCCCCGACTCGATCCAGAGTCCAAGGGGTTCCATCGATGCCTCTACATCCTCGAGGTCCAAAATCCTGCACACTCAGTAAAACCGAGTCAATAGCACCTGTCTATGTTAATGCAACAAAACAACATGTCATCAACCCATAATGCCTCATAATCGTAATCAAGTGCTTAATAGTATAATAATCTGGATCACTTGCAAGCAAGTGTCCTCAAAGAATAAGTTCACTTAGTGCGTGCGAGAGCGGGATGTTACATATTTAAGTTTGTTGAGGTTGGCAATTAAATTATTGTACATATATGAAAGGAGTGTTATATCCCATGCTTTGGTTCATTGGTGTGTGGGGGGTACTTTTCTCCTCCTATATAGGGTTCCAATATTCTCCAGGGATCTATGATTAACTGCATTCCTTGGTTAGTGATGTTTCAATTTGCGACTGGCCTTGTTAGACCATGTTTCCATGGGGCATTCCCCCAAAATTTTAACCATGGAAAAACAATGAAAGGGGTGTTATCTTATAGGAAAATATAATAAATTAAACGTAAGGAAAGTTTGGTTCTATGGAATTGAAAATACGTTTAGAGAGAATACATACAAGGTAGAGTTGCATGAAGAATTTGGCATATCAATGTGTAAGGTTTATTTTAGTGCCACACAATGGGAGGAGAGGAAGAAATAGGTATGATGGTTGATAGCATAGTATGATGTCAATGAAGACTAGAGATATAGAAGTGTTAGATGAAAAAGTTCTGTGAATATGGACAAGTAGTATTTATTTAAGTTGAGGAACGTAGTCATAGAGGAAAGTACTTGGGTTTTCAAGTAATAGTACCAAAGATGTTGAGAGAAGATGATGAAGGTTAATGAAGAGAAATGTGTAATAAAGGATTAATGACATAAATACTTTTTTTCGCACCTTGATTTGATGTTTTAGTTAAGAATCCCTACCTATGTATAAAGACTATTGAGTTCTCTCTAAAATTATTGTTATAATTAATATCCATATAAGGTCAAGAATGGTCCATCGGACTATACAAGTTACACTAAATAGAAGACATTGTAGGTGCAAAAACATCCCAAGAAAATAAATATATAAAGTTAGGTATAAAACCAAAAAGTAAGAAAACCAGTGCATGAAATAGGAACCAAGGAAAAGCTCAAGAGAAAGAGATTTTCACTTAAGAAACCAAGTTGAGATGAGATTTCTACCATCTTAGGTCTAAGGGATATTTTGTTGTCTAACACACCAATTGATTATGTTAGTGAGTTGGTTACGAGGTGTATTCTTTATTTGGGATTGGTTAAAAGCAAGAAGTAATGACCCATATATGGGTCACTTTCGAATATTTTTATTGAGCAAGATAATGGTGTAGGTCAAATATCTCTCACAAAAAGAAGGCTAGGCATCTCTAATCCTTATATGCCATAAATTCCTAGTGTGAGTCATGAGATTCCTTAAAAGGGAAAAATAACTACCCTGTGATCTCATATTATGTTGAGAATGTAAAGCCAAAGTGGTCTTTAGTCTCCAACTATAGGGAACCTATCTGACAAGTACAATGCTCTCGAGGAATATGGTTATATGTCTTAATGTAGAGCTAATGAGAGAAAGTTCTCTTCTCTATGCAAGGGAATATTTCAAATTGTAAGACATCTGGAATTTGTTGTTTCTATGATTGGAATGAAGATATGTATTATAGTAGCAATGGAGCTTCCACGAGAGTGGCTTTGTGGACTAAAGACCATATTTGAATATCTTATCATGAATGTCATGTTTGTCTCTCTTTTGGAGAGGTTTAGTGGGTCTATCAAGAAGTTGAGTCAATATCAAGACAAACTAGAAGGAACAATTAGTAGGCTCTGGCATACTAGTTGAATTGGATCCCATTATCTATCTATTACATAGAAAACCCCAAGTGCAAGATATAGGTTCTTGAGATGACCTATATAAGAGGTGTTGATATACATAACAATATAAATCATAATCATAACTTAGAAGATGATGATGGTAATGAGTATTAAGGGAGTACCAAACTCTCCAAAAATGATAGTATACATCACTAATCTCTTTTATTGAATATATTTGAAGAGCATCAAAACAAAAACTCTCTTTATCCAACTTCAATCTACAATATAAATGTAATATCTCCATATCTCATATCCATAAAAAACAAAAGTTAAGTGAAAAAGAAGGATCATTACTGAAATACCTTGAAATTGAAATTAAAAACACTACAATGATGCATAACTTTTATTTAAACTAAACTATGTTGATAACATTAAACCAAAGTGTATCCCTATTGGAGGTCCTAGTCAACCCTGTTTACTAGAGGCACTAGTAGACCAAGTTTATGGAAATTGACTATGAGATTAAGTCGAATATGCAAATGTAATTCGGTCAACCGTTGAGTTGAGTCAACCAACTAGGGTAATTAAAATAGTTGTAACTACGTATCAACCAACTCAAGGTATAAATATATGAGATCATGAATGTAAATGTGGTGTGGTATTGATCATAATAAAGATACTTGTTTCTGGTCTCACTATTACTTGTCTCTTCCTTCTATTTTTCTATGTGTGTTTGTGTATATTGTTGTATTATGCTATGTGAAGTCTACTGGTAACTTCCCTGTGTAATCTCATAGATTACAACATTGGTTCTATTGTTGGTAGTATCTTATATAGGACTATACATTATACTATGCACATGTAGATGTTGAGTTTGAAAGAGATTTGTGAGTGGTGGGAGAGAAAACCTGATAACTATTTGAAAAATTACACAAAAAGAATCAATTAACACTTGCACAAGCAAAAGCATGGTTCTTCACTGAAACCCATGAGAGGTTCCTTGAAGAAATCCCTAAAGAAATGAAAAAGTACGTCGACCATGCCACTCATGAATAATTGGTCCATTGATGAATGGTTCATGTCTAAACTAATCAAGAGTGAGTGGAAAAATTTATATGAGTGGTTAGAAAAAAATGTAGGTGACTTTTGCAAAGAGAAAGCAATTGAAGAGAGTACATCCGTCGATGACATGAAACGAAGATTCTATGGCGATCTCCAAAACACTTTCCTCTACACCATATCGACAATACTCCACAAATTCTTGATCAACAAGGGTGTTGGTCACATTGTAAAATATATACCTCCTCTCACAACCTCGGCTAATTCCAATTGGAAACAAAAACAATAGGAGTGGGATAAATTACTAAACACCAAATAAAAAAATACCAAAGGAGCATGGGATTTCTTTCTTAAAAAATAATCATTATGGCTATCAACAATGTCATCGTCGACCAAGAGTAAGTCAGTGTCAACAATGGGGGAGGGGTATTCACCCATGAGATGCCTGAAATGGAGTCGATCTAACCAACCTACACTGAAGAGTATCCATGCTAACAAAAGGGTGGAATTCGATCAAAAAACAAAGAGAATACACATTAGATGAAGAAATAAAAAAGAGGATTGTGAGAAGAATGCAATACCATAAAACCCAATTGACATTCAAACAATAAAAAGGGAAAAAATAAAAAATAAAATAGAACATATGTAGGATGCAAGGGACCTGTGATATTTGAATAGGAAGAGTCCTCAAGTTCAACAATTTGTTGGAGCACTGGATTGATCTGTGATTGAAAATGATCATCTAGATGTGGCAAAAGGAGCATCCCCGATTGTTCTTGAGTGAAATAGAGATCCACGATTAGTAGAGGTTCGCATTGGCACCCTTCAAATGACATACGAATTTCAAAGTACGGACGCAAATGAGTTAGGCTCTGCATCGTGTAGATTCTCAATCCTATATGTAACAAGTGCCAAAATAAGAGAATTTCTCCATCAACGACTGCATATATGAACAAGGAAATGTAAGATGAACAAGGAAATGTAAGAGACAGACTGCTAATTGAAATACCCTAGACTAATGAAAATTGGGTGAGTAGAGAAGGTGATGACAACATATTGCTACATATTAACTATCTCACATATGCACCCTCCCTGCCAAATTTAATAATTGAAGAAGAATATGCACAATCGACTAGTAGTCATGATGAAATGAAGCAACCCTTGGAAAGAAAATTCACCGAGTATATAGATAAAGGATATCAAATGTATGAACTACATCGGTCAATAGAAGTGACTGAAATAAACAAAACAAAAGACATATTGTCGACCTCATCAAAGAAGTCAACCACGCCATTCAAGGGGACATTGCAAGTGATAGCACCAAAAGTAACACAATTTGCAACACTAGTTAGTATGAATACAAAATCAATTCCAAGTAGTCCCAAGTCGAACTCCCACTCTATGGTTAGAATGAGTCATAATCACCTCCCTCTCTACGAGGGGAATGGAAATCCCAAATGGCATTGGTTCGTGGGCGATTTTTTTTGGGATGCCTTGGATATCACAGACAAACCCAAACAAATGG
The DNA here is from genome assembly GCA_032191745.1 of Picea mariana. Lineage (NCBI taxonomy): Eukaryota > Viridiplantae > Streptophyta > Pinopsida > Pinales > Pinaceae > Picea > Picea mariana. The sequence goes on from JASDQU010738867.1 coordinate 133,771, forward strand.
CACAGTTTGTTGGAGCCCTAAGAAAGAGAGCTCTCACCTGGTTTATGAACTTCACTGAGAACTAGAAAAGAACTAAGGCTCAGATCAAGAATAATTTTCTACCCTTTTTCATAACCCAAGACACCAAGCAACTCATAGCCCAGAAACCAAAAAAGATCAACCAAAGCCTAGACGAATCTGTGAGAGAATATGTAATTTTTTTAAAGATCTACTAAGTTGGATACCTAATACAATAGAAGTAGAATCACTAGTCGAATGGTATGTCGTATGACTCCTTCAAAATATACACGAACCACTGAGAATGTATGACATCCAATCATGCAAGGAAGCCTTGAAGAAATCCAAACAAATTTAAATAGATGACGATTGACCAACACCATCGACTAACAAAAGGATGGACAAAAAACTTGGAATGCTTCATAAATCATTAAGAGATTTGGATCTCCAGAGAAATGACCTACGATGTACAAATTGTATGAATGAAGGCCACACGAAATAATTCTATAAATATCAAGATCCATCAGTAATAGATCCTAATGTCTTACTAGTTCAAATGGAGCATTATTGTGAGATCTATGAAACATTGGAAAAAAAAAATACAAGATACTTCCCACATAACCTAAAGAACACAAAACCAAAATGGTGCCAGATTTGTGAAGAAACAACCCATTTGACACAAGAATTCTATCTCAATGGAATAAATAATAAAAATACCAAACAATCTATCACATGTAGGCCTCAGACCAAAATGTGGATCAAGGGAGCAATGGAGGAGGATATCAAGGAAGAGGCAATGGGTACCAAGGACGTGAAGGCAGATACCAAGGTAGAGGAGGTTTCAGAGGAGGATATCATGTGGTTGTTATGGAAGAGGAGGACATAGTCGAGGAAGAGAATATCGCTACATCTATCTAAAGGACGACCACATAATCCCCAACTGTCCAGTCAAAGAGAAGAACAACTTAAAATTTTGTAACATATACCATGTTGGTGACCATTCTCTTGAATACTTCCCAATCACATTGGATAAGCTAAGAAACAAAAACACGACAATTTTTTTATAGAGTATTCCCAAACTTGAAGTTCTCAATTCCAAAAATTTGAATGTCATCATGTGATCAAGCACAGGGCAAGATAACTACATACCAAAGAATCCCCAAATTGAACTAGTAATACAATGGGAGCCAAATTTTATTAATAAATGAAATAGGAAAAGACTGTGAAATGCAAAGCAACACAAACTAGCTAGAATGGTGGTAGTTTATCTCTTAAGAAATAGATGTCAGCTACATTCATTCACAAGTAGGAATTACAAGAGGCTGAATATATATTTTTAAAATAAAGTACTAAACCCGAAAGATCCAAAACCTTAACCCTAGGAGACAAAGCATGAAAAGGATTGCGGGCCTCGAGGTGGCTAGTTACATTCAATTTAGTATATATTCTTGTGGGATAACACTCCTTTTATATATGTGTCATAACTTCATTACCAAATTCAAATATTTATTTGGTGCATATATAAACACTTCTTATATTCTTTGGCCCCATGTTTAAATATGATTTATACCTATGCATTAACTTCTCTCATTTGTTTTGCAAAAGCTTCAAAATTGTGGCTTATTTTCATCTCTATTGGTAATTCAACTGAATCCACAACCCTAATAAGATTATGTCCATATAACACTTGAAATGCTTGACATTCCATTAACCTATTTACAAAATTGTTGTATGCAAACTCTACCTACATTAAAACATGGAAAAAACACAAAAAATACAATCCAATGTAATTAGTCAACGAAACCAAGTGCAAGAATCAAATAACTATGATCACCAAAGTGAATTTAATTGTATTTGACTCAACCTTTCCAAGACTTGAATCACAAACCTATCTTAGCGTAAAATGTTCACTTAAGCATGCTAACTATCATCTCCCTTTTAATTGTTTGGGTTGTAAACCAATGTTTGGTTCTTAAGAATATGCAATCTTTCAAGACATGTAAGTGAGAATCAGCCATTGTGGGGGAACAAGTATGCACATCATCACAATCTTAGTTACTTCAAATGTGTCGAGTGGGATCTACCTTAGAATGGATAATATATTGTGAAAAAGGAAACCAACAAACATACTTCATATTTTCACAATAGTGAGTGAATGTAAAGATCATTGAACCCAAGAAGGGGGTCAAAGTTAACGTTATTGTATGGCTATAAATGTCATAAGAAAGTGGTTATGGTGTTTAATAATATTAGAGGGTTTAGCCACAATTTTTATACAAAGAGACACTGGTATAATGGTTTAGATTATGAAAGGATTCATGGAGGGTGTGACTTCTCAAGTAACATTATTCCAAAAGAAACACATATTAAAATGGGAAGACCAGGGATCACAAAATGCATGAACTTCTTGAAACTTGCAGATCAACGATTTGTGGATCCAATTGGTATACTCAGAAAATCAGATACCTCAAGCATGGGGATCTCGATGCATATTGATTTTTAAGTAATAAATTTGGTCGAAGGAATTCCCGCATACTAACACTGGTAGGTCGACCATGGGGCTGAAAAATGAAAGCAACTATCTCCTTAGAAAGACATAGAATAAAACTCAAGGGGAATGCAAATAAAATTATTATACCCCTTGACCTGCAAGAAGAAAATCCATGGACAGAGTCTCGGGACAAAGATGTAGAAGCAAAAAAAGTATACCAAATCATCTAGGAAGATCACAATGATGTCAAACCAAATTTGATAAGAGAAATACCACATGGCTCACCATTATCAATTGGCCAAAACTCATGCATTGAAATTTATGAATGGAAAATGGAGAACTATGAATCAAGGGAAAGAGAATGTTGGTCGATTGAGGCCATCCCATACACAAGTATTGATCGTGTTTCTACATCAAAGCAATGGCCATAGTTTATAAAAAGAAAATCAAGAAAAACCTAGTCTACTGCTAATAGATATAAAAATGACTTCAACACCATTATTCAGGTTCAAGGAACAAAAATATCCATCGGTACACATCGACGGGGTTTCCAAAGTAGTCAATGAGAAAGGTTGACTAAAAAATCTAGTGCAATCTTTTACTGGGCAAGCAATAGGATGGTGGGACACTCACACTCCACGTTTGCAAACTTGGATGGTTGCCACCACATACTTTGTGGAACACTTTGGTGGGAATAAATTGTCATTGATTGAAAATATTCCAAAGTTTAAGCCAAACTTTGACCTTATCTCCCACATTAATGAGTGTGAAAAAGAATGGAAAAAAATTAGGTACATGGATGAACGTGTATGGCCTCATATGTTCCGAACCATGCCAAATGACATACCATACAGATGGTATACAATTGAAGAAGCTATAGGAGAGGCATTCTCATGGAGAGAATTAAAAGAGAAGTTCATCAAGGATTTTGCATTCAAACTAGAAGAAGCTCATTTAGTCGAGGAATTCTGAGAAATAAAAGAATACATTAAAAAACCAAGTCCAAAAGAAATCAAGCAAAGGAGAAAATCCAAAGTCGACGTAGGGTTGAATTCGAATCATAACTACATAACATGATAAGACCAAGATCATCAGACCGCTCGTCCAATTGATATGGAAAACAAAAGTTTTCTAGGGAAGAGATTTCAATGGAGAAAAAATCATCTGGAAGTGATCAGACAAGTTCGAACTGTCTTGAAAGTATCAAAATAAGTCCACAAGGAGAAACAAAAAAAAGTCTAATTTTCCCCAGCTTACAATGAAGTTCGAGAAGGGGGATGCAAGTTGGATGAATCAAAACCCATATAATGGATGGAAGCAAAAATTAAATTTAAGGAAGTCAATATATCAAACGATGGCTAACAAAAAGTGGTCTGGATAGGAAACTATTGGACAAAGAAGCAAACCACGAAAATATTCGACCTATTAAAGGAATATAAAGACATGTTTGCTAGAGATTGTAAGGACTTAAAATTTATGGTAAAAGAAATAGGAGAGATGAAAATTGACCTCATATCAGGAACAAAGCCTATAAAAAAATGACCCTATAAGTTGGCGCACAAATACAAAGAGATTGTGTAGAAAGAGATTGAAGGTATGTTACCAGTAGGAATCATCTATCCCATTTACAAATCAAGGTGGGCCATCCCAATGGTCATGCAACCCAAGAAGCACCACACCAAAAAATTAAGGATTTGTGTCAACTTCAGAGGCATAAACACACTAACAGTTACAGATCCATTCCCAACTCCATTCACAAGAAAAATTATAAACAAAGTTTTGGGGCACGAGTGTTACTCATTTATAGATGGATTCTCATGTTATAACTAGGTGTCCATCGCCTAGGAGGACCAGGAAAAAACCACTTTTGTATCATAATTTGGATCCTTTTCCTATAGGGTAGTTCCATTTGGGATAAAAATACTCTCGCAGTATTTTCCTGAATCATGGTAAAAACCTTCGACGAGTATATATACAATACAATGGATATTTATTTTGATGATTGGATTATGTACAACCTTCTGAAGAACCACATACAATGGCTTCAAATGATGCTCGAATTGTGCTAACAGATACATATCTTCTTAAACATAAAGAAGTGTATGTTTTCCACACCTATGTTGGGACATGTAGTTTGCAAGGATGGAATCAAGGTCGATATGGAAAAAATTAAAGTAATCCTTGACTTGAAACCACCTATCAATAAAAACAAATCAAAATATTTTTGGGCTATACATGATACTACAAGAAGTTTATCATAAACTATTTGGATATCACCTTTCCAATTGACAAATTGCTATAGAGTGGAGTAGAATTCATATGGAGTGCAGAGTGAAATGAATCATTTGAACTCCTAAAAAGGAAGTTGGTCAAAGCACCCATCTTGAGATATCCATACTGGGTAAAGAAATTCCATGTTCATGTTGACACATCAAACATAGTATTCGAAGCAGTCCTTGCTAAACTTAGGGATGAAATCATCGACCACCCAAATTGCTATGTCGATCATAAATTAAATAAAGTAGAAAGAAAATACTCGAACATGGAGAGAGATGGACTCACAATGATATTTTCTCTCCAAAATTTTAGACATTACCTACTAGCGAATCCATTTACATTCTATATAGATCACCAAGCCCTGAAATTCCTAGTTAATAAAACTATGCATCAAGGTTGAGTTTGTGGATGGATACTCTTATTTTAGGAGTTTGAATTTGAATTCATAGTTCAACTAGGGAAAAACAATGTCAAGTCCGATCAACTTTCATGACTCGAAGCCGATGAAGAACACGAAGGCATAGATGATGAGCTACAAAATGCTCACTTGTTGATCCAGGTGGATATTGGTGGCCACCCACCTTTTCCGACTGGCTCAAAA
>JASDQU010738868.1:2567-22294 GCA_032191745.1 Picea mariana
TGCACAAAAACTCATCAATTAGCATTCAACATTTATTCATTACCCATTGTTGTCATTTATAACCAGTTAGATGTGAGCACATATCAGCAACATATATCAGCAATATATCATCAACAAGTCATCACCACAATTAACACAAAGAACACAAGATGTATGTACAATTTTCTTTTTATTATGGACTACAATCCTTGGGGTTTATCAGAAACAACTGAATAGAGTACAAATCTACAAGAGCACCAGCTCTATATGCAAGACTCATCTTGCATTCTCATCACCAACTAAGATGAGGCAAAAATCCTCAACAGATATCAATCTGTACCATAAACAAGAGCATCAACCATGCACCAACCTGTGCCACACAACCTGTAATCAACCTGTACCATAAACAAGTGCATCCAACCATGTACCAAGTATATACCAATCATGTGTCAACTAATAATCAACAATGACTCATCAATATGTACCAACATCATCAACTATACACCTCATGTATGTGCCAACTCATCAACTGCTTGTCTCAACCATGACTAGTTTTGGATTAGTCAACAAACCTAACTTGAAATAATCATAACTTTGTACCTGTACTGAATAAATCTCTGAAACTGATATGCAATGTTATTCGGTGTGTTTTATGCAATTCCTCCAAGTGGCACTACTTGGAACCTCTCAGAAAAGGAGTTATAGCAAAAATGGCATACCTTGTTGAATTATGGCTTATTCTAGAGAGCGACCTTGTAGAGCGTGCCCCGCACAAAATATTTGATGAATAGATATGAAAATGTTATAGAGAATACTACAGACTATAATATAACCAACACAATTGGTCTCACTGAATTTGGATCTTTTATAAAGAAGTTATGACGTTTTTACCCGAAACACCTGATTTTGACTAGTTTCAGAACTAGCCACAAACCCTATTTTCCACGAGTGTAACTCCCAAACTACAACGACCCACATGCTGAATTTTTAACCACATATACTTGGCTATGTTTTCTCACTTTCATATCAATTTCAGGATCTAAATCATTATAGAAAAAAAGTTATAGCGAAAATGGTGAGATGACCTATAAATAACATACCTTAGAAAGCACCATCAAAATAATTTATCCTTCCTTGCATTCCGGCCTTCTTTTCTTCACTTTCCTCAGAATTTCGGCTTAGATATCCTTGGTTACCTTATTCACCTATAGATATTCAATATCCTCAAGTGTTCCACACGAAAAATGCTCAAGAAGCTCTCACAAGAAGCTCTCCATCAATACTCCAAAATATATTCCCACAAGAAGCTCTCCATTGATCCACAAAAAGGATGATCTATAAGAGACCATTGCTATCTTATTTATACTTTCATTCTTTAGGTCACTTAATCCATTTCTAGGTCACTTAACCTATTTTCCTTATTTTAGGGTTAACCACTTTCCATAAATAGAAAGTTCTCCAGTACTTTAACATTTAAATATTCCTTCTTGATTTTGTCACCTTACTTTATCATTTCTTGATTTTGTCACTTCTCTTGATTATTTAAATAATCCACATTGAATTTGTCACTTTAATTTATCATTTAAATAATATTAACCCATTTCTAGGTCACTTAACTATTTTCCTTATTTTTAGGGTTAACCACTTTCCATAAATATTCCTTCTTGATTTTGTCACCTTACTTTATCATTTCTTGATTTAGGTCACTTTGACTTATTTGACTTTGGGGGCTTCAAGCCTTCATGTGAGGGTCCTTCATCTTCGTAAGGCCATAACTCTCAAACCAGGAGGAGTTATGTGACATTCCACATACCACCAGAAATGGCATGACAAGCACTATCCATCTAGGATAGTTTCACCAACAATTTCCTTGATCTTCATCTCGTTATTCCTCATACAAGCATGGGTCCTCCAACCTTTCTTCTAAGATAACTCAATCCGTAAAGCGTCTTACCGTGAGGGCTTTCACCATAAGGGGACCACTTTGGAGTTCATCCATTTGTACACCTTATCAATCATGATAAGACAATAATGAGAGCATGGGTCCTCCAACCATTCTTCTAGGATAACTCAATCCGCAAAGCGTCTTCCTGTGAAGGCTTTCACCATAAGGGGACCACTTTGGAGTTCATCCATTTGTTCACCTTATCAATCATGATAAGACAATAATGAGTCATCTATACATTTTTCCAACAATGCATCATATACCAATGGAACCACATCGATCCATCTTCATCATGTATCAATGACAACTCATTGATCCATCTTCATCTATGCATTCTCATCAAGGAAACTACATATTATATTACATAAATCATCAGTCAATCAATGCTTTGACATCAATCAATCACTTGACATCAATCAATCAAACCATTGGCATCAATGACAACATGATCCAACACTATTGACCACAGTTGGCATATACATGCACATGTACTCTGACAGACCGTCCCTACCGGACCTTACGAATATTTCCAGGGATGATCAGTGCCCTAGGATATAAAATCTTAACTGAGCTACCCATTGTTGGTCAGGATACCATAGTATCATCAACATCACTCCCCCTTTCAAGGGAGGTCCTTTCGGACTATACCAATCTTGTCTCGAAAGTATTCAAACTTTACACGAGACAGAGGCTTGGTCAACACATCTACAACCTGCTCATCTGTGCCAACATATTGGAGCTTAATATCTCCCCTCTGCACCATATCATGAATGTAGTGATACCATATTTCTTTGTTCTTCAACTTATTATGGAACACAGGGTTCTCCATCATCTTTATGCAACTATGGTTATCACATAAAATCACGGTTGCTTCCATCTCCAGATAAAATAGACCTATCAATAATTTATGCAGCCATATGGCTTCACAACTGGTGAAACATGCAACAATGTATTCCACTTTTTTCATGCTGAGAGAAATATTGGAATGCTTCCTACTCTGCCATGAAGTCACAGTTGACGCTAGACTGAAACAACATCCTAAAGTTCTCTTTCTATCAAAAACACTTCCATCCCAATCTGAATCAGTATAATCAATCAATATGAAGTCATGATCTCCATTATAACATAGAACATAATCCAACGTACCCTTAAGGTATATCATCACATGCTTTGCAGTTGTAAGGTGAACAAATCTGGGCTCTACCAGATACTGACTCAAGGTGTTCACAACGAAGCATATATCGGGCCTGGTATTCGTCAGATACATCAATGATCCAATTATCTGTGTGTACATCATCATCATCATCATATAGAAACATAATGAGGTAGGTGTAAAAACATTTTTTGGTACTCTAACAGTCCCTAGGGATCTTCCCAGGAATCACAATATTCCCTACAATATAAAATTTTAACATAGCTACCACGTTGTACTTTGACAGACCATCCTTATCGAATCTTCGGGATCTGCCCAGGAATCATAATATTCCCTTGGATTATAAAAATCCTAATGGAGCTACCACTATTGACCACAATTGGCATATACATGGACATGTACTATGACAGACCATCCCTACCGGACCTTACAGATCTTTCTAGGGATGATTAGTCCCCTAAGATATAAAATCCTAACTAAGCTACCCAGAGATGATCAGTCCCCAATATCAAGTAGAGGTCTACTAGAAAACACCTTTGTTGTAAGATCAATAATAGGATAGTCAGTATGAGTAGCAGGATAGGCAAACATTGGCATTGGCAAGCAGAGATCTACTGTAAAAGATCAGAAATAGGATAGTTAGTATGAGCACCAGGATAGGAAAACACCAGCATTGGAAAGCAGAGGTCTACTGTAAAATATCAGTAATAGGATAGTTAGTATGAGCACCATGATAGGAAAACACCAGCATTGGATAGTTAGTATGATCATTCTCACAAAGACAATCCCCTGTGTCTTCCAGGCACATCACAGATCTTGTAATAACAGAGTGCCTCATAACCATTATAGTCAGCAGGTCAACATACATCACTGCCAATATATATATGTAACACTGTCAATGTCAATGCCATCAATGCCAACCTATATTTCCATATTGCCAACATGGTACACCACTTTAAGGTAGGAATAAGAAAAAGGATTCTACAATTGGTCACTACAGTCATACTGTGTCTTTCTCCAAAATCATCCTTGTGCTTGATGAGATAATTGTAAGGCTCAAATTTTGACCAACATGGGGTTGTAGCTGTGAAACAGGAAAACTATAAGACATTATAACTCTGATATACACAAGTAGAGGCCATCCTGTGATACATGCATTTATTGAAATAAAGTTGTCCTGTGCAGTAGTGGATGCCATGCATAAACATCACCCATTAAAGCAGTATGAATATTATTTTATGTGATGGAAATGACTACGCCAGTCTTGTGAAAAGTTGCATGCATAGTGGAATTGATATCAATATTAGGATGCAGAGGTTGCTTGAGTCCAGTCTATCTGAGACAGAACTGTACAAAGCATTGGATGAGATATTCAATGGAGGGAAAATGCCAGATGATGCATCTTTATCAACTCTTGTTGATGCCTTTTTTAAAGAAGGGGATGAGATCGCGGATGGTTTCAAATGAATTATTCTCAAGTTTAAAATTGTCTCAAATAAAAGCATTGTCAATGCATTAGAAGTTCCTAGTACAAATTTTTAATGCATTGAGAATCACTTTTGAAGGGTGCTCTAGTTTATGAAGAGGCCTTAAATGTAGCAATTGTTGGGACCTTGTGGATTTATGGAAGAAATTGACTAGATTAGTGGAGAGTGTGATCACCTTAAAACATGTTGAGATCAGCCTTATAGTTATCCTACAACAGAGTTCTATGTAGAAATAAGCATTGAGATTATGATTTTTTATGTGTTGCTACTATTGATGTGAAAAAGGCCATGATTGATGAGTTTCCTTAGACAATGGAAATAGCATGTTACATTAGTGCCTAGGTTGCAGGCTCATGATATAGAATCCCTTTGATGTTCAAAGAAGCTAATGTGTCAAGCGTTAATCAACAAACTTTTATAATTTTAGGATGAATTATTGGTTGTCCAGTATATTCTAGAGAGGAATGTATGCCATGGAACATGTGACAACCATCTTTTGAAGGTTTTTGTAATGGTTGATCTCAAGCATAGATTAAAGAGAATCATTTTAAGTTTATATCTTAGAGGCATGCATACTAATCGACACATTGGGCATCTTGATTCACACATCAACAGATTCAAATTCACTAGCAATAGTATAGATACGAACTATCTCATTCCAAATATGGGCTCAGATCTAGTAGCAAGCATTTACCCTTGTCATTAGGTCTACAATAAGTCATTTGGGTGATGAATTCGACCTAAGTATGTTTCAGTGGAGGCTATAGGAACAAGATACATTACAGATTGGTTCAACTGCCCCTTTTCATTTTAATAACAAATGGAATTTGATTATGAGTTTTGTGATAAAATTGCATAAGCCAAGGTATATAGATTATGATGGAGGCATAGAAATAGCATTCCATCTAAATCTGTAGAGAAAACTATTGGTGAGATCAGTAAGAATACATTATGTTGCCAGTGACCACAAATGAACAATCCAAAGGTGTGGTTTGTGAGCTACACCTGGAAGATCTAATATGCAGCCCCCAAATAATTGCAACAATTCCAATCTTGACCTAAGCATTAGGAAACAAAAGTAGTGCACTTAAGCCCCTAAATGATTGATTCCTTTTAAAGGTTCCAAATGCTTGTAGATTCAGTTTAATGGGTGGAGAGTTCGAAATCTTTTGATTGTGTATGCCTTCATACTTGTAGAAGATGTTTCAAGATCTTAACTCCTATAGAATATTTACAGCATAAAGAGCAGAATTCATTGAAGCAGATTTGGGGTCTGAGTTGAAGATTAGTTGAATATCCTAATTGTTGTTTTCTGACAGCAAATCTTAGCCATAGGGAAGAACACATTCACTAGTATGAAATAGGACCATAAAGTGTTACTCAAGAGATCTAGAAAATGTCAACCATAGTACTCGAACAATTGAGGCTATTTTACCTCCAAAGGTTCATAGTCTCATTTGTTATTGTGTACTACATGCTAGTCTCATTTGTTAGCTATGCAAGATTGTTTCAACAATAAGAAATGGGACTATCAATAAATTGGATTCTTCTGAAATGTGATAGCCATGCAGGATTGTTTCAACAAGAGGATTTGCAAGGTAATTTTAATGGTTAATTCCATTAGACTGAATACTTAGGTATTAGCAACAATTTATTGTTTGAAAGTAGACTTCATTGAGTACAAATGCATATTTCAACAACATCATTGTGATTACAATTTAGTTTTCACCACCACTTACTTCCATAAACTTTAGCTTAATGCTACAACTCATATTTTTCATCAAACCCACATCCCCATTTTTATCCAAAACCCATGGCCATACAGGCTCCACCCCATGCTAAACATTATTTATAGGCAAGCCAAGGATGAATGTTTGTTTGTGTACCGGTGAATAAAATCGACAGAGCCTAGACACCATATAATTAATTGGGTTTTGGAAAAGCTTGAGTACTACCAAAAACATTTTCTCTGATGATAATATATGTAAGTTTTGCATAATGGATAGTTATTAGATCACCATAATGGTTCTATCTTGGAGTATTCATTGCTTGAGGGATTAAGTTCTAGGGTGCTTTTGGATACATTTATGTTGTATTTTCTTAATCTACACCCTAAGTTATTTTCTATGATTCATGTAAGCATTTGGTGGTTTTCCTTTTTGGGTGTATGTTTTCTCAGATAATTTGGTTTCATAAAAAAGATAAGAAATATAAATGTCAGGTATAGATCTACACAATGCAATAATAACCCTTATTAAATCTACATATCTTGTTGTTCACGCTTAATTATGGAAGTCTAACTGAGACTATCATCATCGCCATCATGGAATGACTTAATTGTTTTACATTTCTTATCTCTTAAAAATTTTTGCACATAAGAATACCTTTATATGAATAAAGACCATGATATTAATATTTTTGTGCCTAGATGTTGTTGTTTCTAACATTTGTTTAAAGATCATTGTTTCTTGTTGTTAATTGCTCATATGGGTGTTTTTAACATCATGTACATATGTTTATCATTTCGACATTCTCTACTTGTTGTTTATCAATTTGATAGGCTATGATTAGTTTTGCATATATATCTGTGTTCTTCTTGTTTTCATGCTAATTAGATGAAAAATAGATTTATATGTTCTAACAATGTATTTCTAATTTGGTCTTATGTTGGACAACTAGGTAGACATATCATGAATCATTTCTCTTAATTAAGTTATTTTTATTTAAATATCCTATAGAAGGGGAAAATGGAATTGAAAATATTTTACACCAAGGGAAACCCTACATATCATTGGTGTGATATAAAAATCTCTAGTGTCATTGGTGTGGGGTATACAAAGCTCCAAATGTCTTTGGTGGGGTATACAAAGCTCTAGAGACTAGATGTCTTTGGTGGGGTATACAAAGTCTTTTGACAGAACGCTGTCAATTTTTGTCTCATAGAAAGCCTTTTAACGGAATTTGGGGAACCCCTCAGTGGCAATTCTAAGCACATGCCTCGAGGGCATTGGAATTCTAGTGGCTACTAAACCTACCACCCCCTTGGAAAATCAAAATTGTTTTAGAAGTGAATAGGTGAACCCTAACAAACACAATAAGAACCCTAACAAAGACAACCCTTGATGCTTGCAACATTGTTTGGAGGAGGGACAAACTATGTGTATTTCCCAAACATGTAAAATGAGTATATTACAATTTGATGAATATATTTTCCTATTATTATATATGGTTTTATACTTTATCAAAAAATTCACCAAGACTTCATAATGTTTTGTATTTTAGTAAAAGATTCACCGGGATTTTACAAGATTTTATAATTCAGTGAAAGATTCGTCAGGATTTTACAAGATTTTATAATTCATTGAAAGATTCACCAAGATTTTACAAGATTGTATAATTGACTAAAAGATTCACCAAAAAATTATATATACATATTATATTATTGATAAAATAGAGTTCAATGTTTCCTATATATCATGGGGATTCACACATTTATTATACATATAAATTTAGGGGGGGTTCTTAAAATCACCCCTGATGGTCATCCTATCTAACATTATCTAAAAAAATTATTTTCAAATACTAAATTATTAATATTAAATATTGATATTGTACAATTTAATTACATAAAATTATCAAAAGATGTTAAATCACTTATTTTTAAAAAAATGAAGGAAACAAAAGTTTTTTATTTAAATTCTATCACCGCAAGCATAACAATGACCAATTTGAATTTTAAGGGCCTCTTGTTGATATGATAGCACAACTGCACTTAGCACAGTATATATTCCTTGATTTCAAATTATTCCAGGAGATTAATTTCACCAATTTCATCGATTAAGGAAAAATGCTAAAACAACGACCAATTTGAATTTTAAGGGCCTCTTGTTGATATGATAGTACAATTGCACTTCGCACAGTATAGATTTGTTGTTTTCAAATTATTCCAGGAGATTAATTTTACCAAGTCCATCGATTAAGGAAAAATGTTAAAACAATCCACATACTGCATTTGCATCACAACGCCATAGAAATTATCAGGTGGATTTGTGGGCTAGCTGGCTAAAATATTCAATTCTACTATTCCATGTCCTCCAAACAACAGTCAGAGTTCCGTGATATACAAATTGACAGACGAAGCATACAACCAAGAACCAACTAAACATTGAACAGGATGCAAGCAAGTTCCCACAAGGTTCCATAGAGCAGGACACATTGACCTTTGCATCAAACAATTTGATATACAAAGAAAAGACATCGCCACATTCATTTTCTCTTACATCCGGTATATGATCCCAGTAGAAAATAATTGGGGCCATGGGATATATGGGGTTTTCTGCCATGCTTCCCATTTTTTGGACCGAACAATATTATGCGCATGCAATCCCAAGTAGTCGAGTCTGACGAACATTCATCTGGATGTTGAAGAAATATTACAGAGACACTTGAGGTATTTTCATTTCCTGCCAAAGTTTGATATATATTTTCTTTCCCTTCTTCAGTCGATATTCAAAATTGCATTGTCCTCATTTAAGGTGAATTTGTTGTGTATCTGAAGGTCATGCAACATTTAGACACTGCTTGCCTTTTTCTGTAGATATGTTTCATACGAAAATTCTACCAACTTAGGAAGCACATTTTGTAATAGAGGTTGCCTAACCGTACAATGCACAATTTTGTTGCCCACAGTTTGGATGGCAACATTGAGGCAATGTCCATATATATATGGACATTTTTCACCGCATCACAGACAATCAATTGTATCATCACTTATCAAAGCAGAGGCAGAAGCAGGAGAGTTACATTTCGCACATACAGGTTCAAAGGGGGTTGAGTACGCATTGGCTGCAACTAAAACATCTTCAACCTGGGAACGCGAGCATATGAATTAATACATTGAACAATATAATACACAACTACACCCCCCCCCGCTTAAAAAAATAAAAATAAAATAAAACAGGCAACAGAAATTTGTTGAAGGCTATTTGTATAAGAAAAGTGAGGATGATTTTCTAGATGTATACACACAACAGTTGTAGAGCTAGCTAGTTTCTTCAGATCCTGTACTATATCTGCTCGCAACTCTATTACAAACGTTGTCTGGGTTGTCCAAAAGATCCTTTCTCTAACATCCCTTTTCCTTGTTATATTTTTGAAAAGCATAAGTGGAATCTGGCCTTTATGCAATTGTTGCTCCATTGACGAAAATAAATTTGAATACGTATCGAACAATTGTAGCCGCAACATGGAACAGTGCAATATTTGTGTAACTTACCCGAGATACATGCACATGCAAAATTAAAGGACAAAACTGGATATGAAAAGAGGTACCATTACCTTGTCATTGTTCGACTCTCCATCCTTTATATGGAGAATGTGTTGCGAGCCAAGTTTTCTCGCCAGTGTGACAGTTGCGCCAATCGTTCTGATTGGGTAAATATCAGTGCTCTATGCAAGCTGGCTAATAGTCGCGTCTCGGACGAAACAATATTCTAAACAAACAGTGGATTTTTTTTCCACAATACTTTTTTCGTTGAGAGAAACAATTCGATCAAAATAACCACGGTCATATACTATTTTGGGAAATATATTAAAATTGCAATGGATATCCCATTACCCGACAATATCTTTTTTGCATGTTTCTGGACAAGTTGTGTAGGAATAGTCGGTATCACTGTCATCATGGCCTCCTTGTATGTTAGGTCAGCACACATAATGGATCTAGTTTTGTTTGCCTTGTCTAATTAGGTGCTATAGACGGCCATTATGTCCCCGACGAACACTTGTCCAGTTCGGTGGTTGTTCAAGCCCTCTATTGATAGTACTTTGGGTGTTACAACTCTAGACATGGTGACAATTTTTTAACAGGAAAACTAAAGTGAATGGTAGTGTGCATTTTTTTTTTGTATTCTTTTTTCACTGGCATAAATCTACAAGTACACGCATAGGTTTGATGAACTATGGAGCCAAAGTTTTGCAACCACACCTTTTAGTATTCAGAACATGCGGTACATTCATCATCTCCCTTGTACTTGTTGATACTTCCTGTGAACTGCAAACCATGTATTGCAGATGACATCAACATATTCACCATGCCATATATGAATATATAGACAAGGATATTTGTTTGGTAAACATAGCAAGAGCAGAGCATATAAATCTTTACCTTTGGCCTTGTCAGTCTGTTGATGTCTAGGATGATTGATTGCTCATGCCCATGTCACTAGTCCAATTTTTTCTGATGCAAGCATGTGTAGATGAACATTAGGACTAAACAAGCATATGCATTGTATATTGTCCATCAGAAGGACTAAATAACCGTAAAATTGTATGCATCTGATTTTTTTAACTGCAAAAATGTTTAACAGTAAACCAGGCGTGAGGGCGAGGCACCACGACCAATCTGTATATCGCCAGGGGAGAAAATGGAAAAAGTAGAAATAGGGAGGGCAGAAAGGCCCATTGTTGCCAAGCCATCATTTTCAAGTCTAATATTATATGCCCCCACCCGGTTTGTATATTTAATTTACCATCACAGTTGGTATACCTTTTAGAAGATTGTACCACAGAACCCTCTGTTGTTGCACATAACAATTCATCTTCCTGTCCAACAAACCTGTTTTTTCCAAGGTAGCAACGCCGAATATGCAATGGGCATGAAGGCAAGTTAGTATGAAGACATACATCTAAAAAAAAGAGAAACATGTTTATTTACCCGCCAAAGAGTCCATCGTTCTCTCCAGCCATTATGTTTGTTTAAATGTAGCAATGCAATGAAAACACAATGGACATGAAGCAGGTTAGTATGCAGGAGGCATGTAATGAAGATAAGTTATAATGAAGACAAACATGTAAAATAAAGAGAAACATGGTTATTTACCCGCAAAAGAGTCCATCATCATCTCAAGCTATTATGCTTGTTTAAATGTAGCAATGCAGTGAAAACACAATGGACATGAAGCAGGTTAGTATGCAGGAAGGCATGTAATGAAGATAAGTTATCATGTAGGAAGGCACGCAACATCTACACATAATAAACCAAGTGAACACATGTACATACAATAAATGAAATACAAAAAAATGCAATATGAAATAACAGTACAAGCATGCACCTTTCTATATCCTCTTCAACCGACGCAGTCAAGCTCTGTCATTTTGTGCAGCTATTCTGTTTATTTGAATGTGGGAATGCAAAAAATACAATGAACATGAATGGAAGTTGGTATGCACCAGAGAACAAGTAATATGTACATACAGTAAAAGAGACTCAACGAACAGTCTAAAAGACAGGCAAAAACATGAACCTTTGTGCTTCTCTATCCATAGATGTAAATGTGTAATTTTTTTTCCCTGCCCAAAATATCACGAAATTGCATGGTCGTAGCTAAACGATTTATGGTTTTCCGTGGAAAATTATCCAGATATTCTTCCACCGATGGAAATAAATGTACTTTATCCTCTACACAGACTGTTGTGCCCACGATACAAGATTTTGGTTTTCCGTGGAAAACTACCCAGACATGCTTCCACGCATCGAAATATAATTTTGCAGAATCTTTGTTGTACATATCATATCTCAAGTACAACAAAAATTGTACCATGTGCACACCAGTCTATACAGAGGACAAAGAACATGTAATTTCATATGGGCACATATGACCATACATGGTTTGTAAATGCATCCTGCATATGCTTTATTTTAACAAAAAAGACAACGAATATTGCAATTTCACATGTAATTCTTGAACAAGTTTGCATGCAACTATATTCTTTTATGCCAGCACTGAAGCACCAGCAAAATATCACAGCAGAATAGATATTGACCTCGATAGATAGGACAAATAACACAACTGCATGTTGACTCGTGGGTGCAGGGGTTGAACACTGTAAAGCGCCCCAAAAACAATAATAATCCAAAAAAAAAAAAAACATCTCCAACCATCGGCGTTGGACCCCAACCCTGCAAGGCTGAACCAAACAAAAGAAAACAACAAGCACCAAACTAGCGAGAAAGCACGAACAGACCGAACTACAGCCCCAGGGCCCCAAAGCCTAAACCCGACCGAAACAAATACAATCAGCAACCCACGAACCAACAAACCAACGAACAAGCAAGAACCACTGAACGAGTAAACAACATATGTATCTCCAACAATTACGAAACTACAGCCGAAGCACAGAAGGAACGGAAACATACAACGACCATGCCACTAGAAATAAGCAAACATTCTCACTTGCAAACTGCAAACATCAAACAACAAACAAGGAATAGAAAATGAAACTATGGCATGGAAACTTACTCCGAAACGATGAAATGCATAAGCGTAGGTCGAATCGCGAGCAAAACAACAAGCAACAACCGACAAACCAATGAGGAAGAAACACTCACCGAACCAGTAAACATTGTATGTAGCTTAAATGATGATGAATTTGCATTGTAAAGGTAGAAGAAGGATGAAACATACAATGCCTATTCAATTGGCGGTGGACAACAATATTATGCAAAATCACTGCAACATTGTATGGAAAATTTCGAGGAAAAATGTAATCTGAGAAGCATATTTAGATAAACATTTAAGGCTGCTAGGCTGTCTAAGGACCTCAAGGTATGCAAACATTTAAGCTATCAGGCATGTTGGAGGACCTTGCGTCATGTAAACATTTAAGCCGTCAGGGCTATTGAAACACATCGAAAAAAATGTCAATACATTTCAATACAAATACATGTGGCAAGGACGTTATAAACTTTGGAATTCTCGAGCACTATAAAACTTTGATATCAAAACAATTCAATATGATTAGTACAAATAAAAACTTAGGGATATATTCACCTAGCAAAAAATGCTAACACAAACATTCGAACTAATGCTAGCATTAATCCACCTTCAAGCAATACATAAGAAAAATATATAATTCACAAACACTGTATATGATAAAAAGTTTGGATATGTTGCCATATAAAACATTGGGAATAGTGAAGCCGACAGTAAGACCTCCAATCTCTTATCCAATCAGATCGTACATATATGGTACTTTTTATGATATAAAAATATATATTTTTAGTTCCCTAGATCCAACAATAGGTATTATGCAAATATTTTTGGTCAAAAGACAAACTAATATGTAGTCAACGAATTATCGATCGCTATAGTCCCTCTATGCCTACGACAAGAACTAATAACAATTACATTATTCTTAAAATAGTAGGAACCAAACTACTTTACTAAAATGTATGGTTTTATCTATCTATAATATTTAGATTAACTTAATTTAATAGTTTAATTTAACATACTCTTTCAAGTACATAAATAATAACAATTTTTATTATGATTGTTTGGGTGTATGGTAAGCATACCAATTTCTATCCACCAAAGTTTTGATTATTTCTTAAATCAAACATAATTGGATTTGGGAAGCCAAATTTCATAAAAATACACATAAATCAATAGATGGTATTAATGTCACCCTTTTTGAGCTTAGAGTAGTGAAGACAAATATGAATGGTCCAAAGACAACTCATACTTCGATGCATATGAAAAAGACTTGTAGTCAATTATGGCATAGTTGTCATTGTACTATTATTGTCACATCTTTACTTCGTACTGTCATAATATTTATAGTAGTGTTAAATGGGCTTTAATAACTAGTTGAGTCAGAGCTTTAGCAATTTATTTAGTCATCAGCTTTTAACGTGATATGGATCCTTGACTATAAGAATGGGGCATTCGGTTGTTTGGTAAAGGATTTATGTCATATTATTGATACTATTTATAGAAATGTGTCAATCATGAATCATAACTTTTCACTGTAATTGTTTGGGAAAGGATTTATGGTAAGTAATTGGTATTTATTATGGAGTATTGAAATGTATTAATCATGAATCATAAGTTTTCAGTGTAAGTGTTTGGTAAGAGATTGTAAGTGTTTGGTAAGAGATTTATGGTAAGTAATTTTTATTATTTATGGAAATGTATTAATGTAATTTAGAGATTATTATTGAAAAGGTTATTTTAAAAGTTATATTAATATTAATAGGAATGTTAATAACATAAGAATGTTTAATGATTAAGGTGATGAACATTAAAGAAGTGATATGATGCATATAATTAATTATCAATAAATTACATAGTGATCTTCTCTATTTATCCTTTTTAGCTTTTCTTATAGCTACATCTGTTAATTTTTCCATCTTTTTATATCAATCATATGTGAAAGGAGGTTCAAATCAAAGACCATTCAAATCTTGAGCTTGAGACATTGCACTATATGTCGTATCTTGTCTATCTCTTTCCAATATTAATAGTTGATTTCTTCAATGACGATCCTTGTGACTACATGAAACACCAAAATCAAGTTTATCCATTGTACAAACACTAAAATCAATGCACTAGAGTAAGAGTAATGCAACAAACAACTTAGTAAATCTTTAACTTTACAAACACTAAAATCCATGGAATATAATGAAATCAATGCACAAAGCACTAAAATCGATTTTATTCATTGTAGAAACATTAAATTAATGCATTGTACCAAGAGAAATGCATCAAACAACTTATTCCACTATACATACATTGAAATCAATGTCGGTATCCATGCTAGAGTCCTATCTACATTTAATGTGTGTTGTGTGTTATATATTAAAAAAAGTTCTAGTGCTCATTTTATTGTTTCTTAATGCACTTAATCATTTTTTACAATATCATCACTGAAATCAATGCATTAATCAAGAAGAACAATGGAAAGGAAAACTAGGTGGTCATTGGGATTGTCATTGGAGGATTATTGACCTAGGCTTCTTCCATCTTCACAAGGGTGATCTACACACAAATGTCACTGATTGTGGAGCTACACTCATCTCTCTCACTCTCGTTGCGAAAGGTATTATCACCCTAAACCCTATGCTACCCTTCAACAACTTTACGATACATTTAGTAATTTCATCATGTCAATTCTTTTAATGTCTATAGGTCATCTAGGAGATCTTGTTCTTGGATATGATT
The DNA here is from genome assembly GCA_032191745.1 of Picea mariana. Classification (NCBI taxonomy): domain Eukaryota; kingdom Viridiplantae; phylum Streptophyta; class Pinopsida; order Pinales; family Pinaceae; genus Picea; species Picea mariana. The sequence goes on from JASDQU010738868.1 coordinate 18,132, forward strand.
ATTTCATGTCATACATGGTATCAAAACAAATGTGTCTATATTATTTGCATTTATAGTTCCATTTCGCTACTCTATTCATTGCTCAAGCAATTTCTCTGATCATGTGAAATAAGTTGGTGTATCTCTAGAAATATTCCCAACAATTAGACTTTGTATCTATCAAATGCCATCTTGCAAAATAGATATGTATTTAGTTAATCTAAATCTCAATCCTCTATATTAATTGAATTGTAGAGATCGTAGAGAAAATGTATTATACCTAATATACTACTCAGTTGTTGCTTAGTTAAGTACAACTCCTATTTAGTCCCATGGGTTAGCTCAAGTGGTAAGACATGCAAACACTCTCTCGGTACGAGGAGAGGTCACGAGCTAGAGCCTTGCTAGAGTCCATGGGGTTGTGGTTTGGCATCCCATATCATTCACGAATGGGGAAGTATCGGGTGTGTTTCTCGCGACATTTACTGTTGAAAAAAAAGAGAGTACAACTCCTATTAATTCAAATTAATTTCAAGCCAAACATTATCTAATATATCTCTACATTGGCTAGAGTTTATCTAGAGAAGGTACTCTCAAGTGGGAATGATGATACATCCTAGATACTGTAGGCATTAAATGGAAAGTAGGTGGTATCTGCTAAACCTATGTAACGCATGCCAAAAGTTATGCTTTCGTTAGTTTGCAATATTCATTATTGGTTTAAATGTGAATGTTTGAGATTCATCAACACAATTAATTTATGGTTGGATGCTATACTTTTCATCTATAAAAGATACACATAATATATATAGTTTTAAATGCATTGAATCCAAAGAATCAAATATCAACACCAAAATGTATTTTTTTGTTATGCTTCTAACATATACACTAGGGAAGTTAAGATTTTCCTTCACTAACAAAATCCTAGTGTAGGTCTAGTGTCGACCTTTCCTCTTATCATGCTTACTATGTTTTCATTTTTTGTTTTCTCATATATTTTATAATAAATTTGTTAGCGTCAGAAGTCACTCCTGGATTGCCTGCAGGAGCAGAGCCCAACGCCCATCAGTTTTATGTCATGATAGTTTTAATGGGGTGATCGAATGGATAGAGACTCAAGAAGATATAGCTTTAACTCAGGAAATCGGGCCTGGTGTGTAGAAAACAAGGGAGGTCTTGATCCAACTTCCGTCAGTAAGCTGAGTATAAGATGGATAGATGGAAGACTTAATGAGATGAGTGAGCAAGACTGCCTTGGGCATCAGGCCTTTGGCTGCTTGAGGAGGAAAAACTCAGAAGACAATATCCTCTTAACCCCGAGTTTCAAAGAACTGAAAGGTGGCTCGACTGGATCCTCCAATTCCGAGCCACTCAGCATTGAGAAAGCACAAGAACTGATTAGAAACCATGCGACTATTACAGTGATCCAACCTACATCATTCTATAATAGCACAACTCGACTGGATCCTCCAATTCCGAGCTGTTCTAACGCAGTGTAAACAAAGAGATGGAAAGAGGCTGACATCCATAAAGTAAGAAGTCTCAAATGCCAATACATAACCAGAGCGTGTAGGATCCTAATTTAATTTAACATCTAGTAATTCTACAACAAGACAGTAATTGCTACTGGGTTTATGAAATTTCAATAATTCCAAAATACATTAACAAGTACGCATGTAAATTTAACAATGAATAATAAATTTAATAACAAATTAATACAAAAACAATGCATAATTCTAAAGAAATACCTGAACCTGATGTTATTATCCCTCCTTTTGTCTGCAACTTGCCTCCTTGATCGCTTCTGAACACTGCCCAAAACCGTTCCTCCCTGCCAACTAGGTAACTCCCTAGCTCCAGGATATCAACGGATATCCTGGCCCCCATGCCCAAAACCCCCAGCAACTCATGTGCACTGTATCATTCCTACTCCACAACTTCACTCTCTCCACAAATCCAGAGCTCCCCCCCAAAATCCATTCCCCCAAACCTCCGTAGAATCCCCCTCTCATCAACCTACTTCCTTCCTTATTCCTCCTTCACTGACTCATGCCTTTTACTTCCTTACCTACCCCCCCATTAATGCCCCTTATCCCTTCCTTTAATATTTTATCCTCTCGGGATTAATAGGTTATCCCTTGTTGGGTACGTAACATTTTTATAATATATCTTATTAATCTATTAAATCTATTACTCATGTTATTAAATGTAATTTGTAGTTAAATTATTAATTAATTATTCACAATTATAACCGTTAATTAATTAATAACTTACTTAATTAATATCATTAGATCAATCTTTGTTTAATTAATACCTTGTTAAGACAATTAATCCCCTAATTAATTTTTACTTTATAATTCTTAAACATTTATCCAACTAGGGTCATTACATACACCCACCCTTCAGGAAACTTCGTCCCAAAGTTAAGGTATCTTATGGTACAATGGAAAAGAGCATGGTTCACACATTCATAACAAGTAACTGACTTTATCAGTAAGTAAGTCAAGAAAGCTCATACATACTAGTGTATATGTACAAGAATTGCATGTGTAGCTAGTACGTACAATTCTCGTGCATGTACTAATAATCAAACTGTCATCCTTCAGTAATTTATGTATGCATCCAATCCAATCAGCAAGACTAGTCTTTTATAAAAGACAACAAACCAATCCATTGTTTGAGAAATCCTTTAATTACTATTATCTGGTTCAACAATTGTATTTTAAACAACTTTGGTTTAGTTACGTAATAATGAATATTCATTTCTTTTTTTTCTTTTTTTTTGAAGGAAAAACATTAAATTCCATCACAAGACAGATCTCCATACTTTCTCAACTATTAATACTCATTCTTCCTTCCTAACCTACTTCCATCTCCATTCCTATCCTTCCTCTGCTAGACTATCTTGGAGCGTCAACTATATTGACCTAACTCCAAATAGAACCCGTAAGTGGAAGTGTCGCTATCTCGACCAAGCTTCCCCAGTAGGCGTCTGACAGTCATCATCACACATCTTGGGGAGCGTGAACTAACACCATCCTCCCATGACTTCAGGTTTCGGAGGATACACAGTGGGAAATGCCTCCACCCCTCCTAACAGGACTAGGGTCCACACCCTACAATGGAATATACAGTGGCACCGTGTTGCTGGAGGTTTTGTCATCGTTTATTTGGTTTTGGGAAGTGTCGTCACTTGAAATCATGCAATGATCCACATATCATAGAAATGCATCCAAACCAATATAAATTTCACATACAATATTCATACCTTAAAGTTTCTCGGTTAGTGGTTCTGATATCCACTTTCATCATCAATATCCCTTGGCTATTTCATAGCCATAACCTGCAGATTAGTCTGTAACACAAACGCGTACATTTCTATGCATTATCATCATGTAATTGCATACTATCATCATTTCAATTTGGTATCTCTGTACCGATAAATTAACATCAAAGTTTTCCAATTAGAAATAGATCTCATAATATCCCATAATTCAATTTCGACACCCATTCACAAGATTATCATTTACTCAAACTAGATTGCATAATATCCAACATCATCCTAATAGCATTTAAACATTCATTTAATTCACATTCTCACAATGTGTCGCATCATATACATCATCATCAATAACATTTAAACATTCGTAAAGTTTATATTCACAAAATAGATCGCATTACATACATCATCATCAATAACATTTAAACATTCATAAAATTTACATGCACGTAGTAGATCACATCATATACATCATCATCAAATAACATTTAAACATTCATAAAAGTTCATAAATTTTAAAGTTTAAGTGTATCACTTAATGGTTTCACTGTGACTAGAAAATAAAGTATATAGGTCTCGGGTAATCCTGGTTGTCTAAGTCAAAAGGTGGTGTTACATACACCCCACCTTCGAGAAACATGTTCTCGAGGTGGTCAAAATAGTGAGGGATAGTCTGGCCGTAGTGTCTCGGCATCTTCCCAAGTAGCAGATCCTGGACTATACTTGTCCCACTGGAACTTAACTTGGTCTACCAGACGGTTCATGAGCTGTCGGACTCTACGGTCCAATATGCGTAACGGTTCTACCGTGAGGGTTTCCACGTCCGATACCTGCAATTCCTTCCAATTTAGTTTATGTGATTCATCAGCAACATAATGACGTAAAACAGATACATGAAATACAT